>JACEIK010005460.1:60970-74925 GCA_018107945.1 Datura stramonium | reverse complement strand
TTACCATCGAGTATGTGTTTTATTTAAAAATTTTAACTTCTCCTCTTAAAAATAAAGGATATCTTTTTAAATTTATTTAAAAATAATTTTATGTATGTTTATGTTTCACAATCATAACTAATAAAATACAGGGTGAAAAAATCCCCAATGTGACATACACGTGCAACGAACGTGTCGTGAAACTAGTTATAATAAATAGTAAAAACAAAACAAGAGTGGAGGTACATCATGTCCAACATTTTTACCGTGTAACTTATAGTTGAGCAATTATTGGGATATTCAAATTCTACCACCATCCCCGCTGCCCCCTTCTCTGCCGCCGCCATCATCGTCTTCCAGAACCAACAAAATCCACCACCACTACCTTCACTTGTCATTGCTTTTACCACCACCGTCATCACCAAGATCTTCCACAATTTATTGTATATGTTCCTCTCGCGGCATTGTCCTATTACAACACAAAATTCTGTTGTTTTGTGCATCATACCCTTGCCTTTTCCTATTCCATCACCAAAATCAGTTGTTTCGTGCATCAGGAAGTAACTTTTGACCCTCGTATTTATCCTTAGCTAACAATTTGCATCTAACAATATATTCACTACTTCTTTGATCTTTAATTGCAAACTCTTCTTCCAAGTTTGAAAATTCTATTTTTCTTTTCTTGAAGGGAAGGTCCTTTCATTTAAAATATAATGTTATAAGAATAAATAAAACATAATATTTTAACCACTCAAGACAGAGTGAAACTATGAAATGTGTCGCTAATTTGTCAGAAAATATCTTATAACTAACATGACTTTTGATAATCTGTTGCTAATCCGTTATGAAAGAAGACTATTAACATGGATCTTTTTTAATACTTCACGACAAAAATGGTCTGTTTCTAATTCCTATATTCACAAGGTTGTTCCTTGCATTGACGAGCAACTTTTCAACCTTTCTCCTATCACGTTTCTTTTGTGTTTGTTTGTAATAGAATGCCTCTTTGAGTATTAACATTCTCTATTTCTCTTCATGGAGTGCTTTTTAACAACTCCAATCTTTGAATTTGACAAGAAAATTTTTGTAAGAATAATGTAATTTTGACTATTATTTAATGAACACAAAATATAAGAAAAAGAAGTTACATTTACCATGTCACATGTTCCATTTTGATGTTGTCTCTTTTCAGATAGTCATCTGTGCACCTATCATAGTATTTGTAGTTAAGTTCGTGGGGATCACTGATTGGTTCTTCTTCAGGATTGTCCTTTTCAGATAGCATACGATCATCCTTAGCAGCACTAGGTAGCCTCGCTTTCCTATTACTTAGTCTGTAATGTATGTGTTCAAAATTAAATAAGTGACTTATTTGTACATTTTCTCAATAGATGGTACACTTATAAAATAGTTTTAGTTAGAATAAAAGAAATACTACCAATTATTGAGCTGCAATTTTGTAAACACTGGTCCCTGAAAACAAAGCAAAGAAATACTAATAAATTAATTGATAAATAGTGCAAAAAAAGGAAAAAAATAGTGCATGAATGGGATATATATGAACACATAATTCTTTAGCCTAGTGAGATCTCTTTATAACAACATTTACTATTATATCATCTTAGTAATGAAATTATACTAATCTTGTTTGGTTTAATTGTTTAAATATTAGCTTCACCTTTAGAAGGTATTATTTATAAGTAAATATCAGTAGTGCTGATAGATGTACTTGTAACTAAATTTCTCTTCTTCTTCGACAGTTCTTGAGATGCTACTAAAAATCCAGCATCATTCTGCAATTGAGATAACATGTTAAATTTTGTTGTAATTAAAGAAAAAAGAGAAGTGTATAGTTAAATTATTTTTAGATATAGAAATTATGTGTGGTTCTTAAAAAGAATGAGTAACAAAATCAAAATGTTGGATTATACACATTTAAAAAACTTTTAATTATGCATGTTTTTCCTACATCAAGCCAAAAGTAATTAGGTAAAATTCTATTATTTATAAGAAAATTAAGATAACCCTTTTTTGTAAGAGAACTTCCCTTTTCAAAATTAAACAAAAATCTCAAAACCTTTTTCAAAATGTTGTTTAAAGATCCGTGCACCTTTAGTAGAAAAAAACACTACTATTGATAGAGTAATCTCAGTTAGAAGGATACATATCGTTGTTTGAGCACTATTAATTATTAAAATTAGTGGTTTAGAAGGAGCTACATCCCGAGAAGTATTCATTTTATTTAAACAAGTCAGGTATTATATAAAGGAGGAGATTAGAAAATCTCTCTCTCTATGTGTGTGTGTGTGTGTGTATGTGTGTGTCTGTGTCTGTGTCTCTCTGTGTGTGTGTACGTGTGCACGCGTGCGTGCATTTGTGTGTATTAAAATCATGAACTTCTAAACTTAAAAGTTAAATTACCTAAACACCCTTATAAATAACTTCACGATGGGCCAATTTCATATGTACGTATAGAAATTACAACAGGCCAATTTACTACCGAGTATGTATTTAATCCAAAAACCTAACTTCTCCTTCCAAAAATGAAGAATATCTTTTCAAAATTTATTTGAAAACAATGCTATATATGCTTATATTTCACAATAATAAAAAATGAAATACAGGGTCAAACAATCCAATTGCAACATACACGTGCAACGCACATATCGTGAAACTAGTAATATTAAAAGCATAAACTTCTAAATTTAAAAGTTAAATTACCTAAATACCCTTATAAATAACTTAAATACTTTATGTTATGCCTCGATATTTCAAGAATCAGACTCAAAAGTTGAAACAGAGAAAAACTGAAAAATATTGTAGCATTGCAGGACGAGTTGTTGGACGACTCGTCAGGAGGCCCAACAAGTTGTCAGGTGACTCGTGGGAAGACCTGAGATGATAAGGATGCGAGGTCCCCATGGACGATGTAAAGACTCGTGGTCAGCCACCACGAGTCGTCATGTCAGTCTTGGGGTGGTTTAGAGGAAAATTTTGAAGGTTATCCAGTGTACTTGACGAATAGTACCTAACGAGTCATCGTCAGTCCTAACGACCCGTTAAGAGAGTCGTTACCAAGACAATTAAATTTTCATGAATGATGAGGCAGTGTGCTTGATGGGTGAACCAACGGATTGTGTGCCCAGATGACGAGTTGTCAGGTCGTCCATTAAGACCCCTGACAGTTATTTTTAGCGATTTTAGTAAGGGCTTTTCCGTAATTCCTAAGTTCTAAAGGCCTATACTACATCGTTTTGAGCTCGTTTTAGAGGGGTTTTAGCAGGAAATAATCTAGCTTAGGCCATTTCTTCATGCATGCAAGTTTGAAGGCTTGAGGGGAGGAAATTGAGGAGAATTTCAAGGTTTTCAAGGGAAATCTCAGCTGGGTAATTGGGAAGAGTTAGGGTTCTTCATTCCTAGGTATGTAAGGCCATGATTGGGTGCTTCCTTCCACACCCATTTCCTATTAAATGGTGAATTGTTGTGATGATCAAGTATGGGGTTTTGTTCAATTGCATGATTTTCATATCCTCATTCATAAGTATGATTTATTTGAGTTTCTATTGATGATTTACCAAGCTTGGGAAGATTTCAACTTTACTACTTTTACAAAAATTGTTTTTCTAAATATTGAATCTAAAATGCCCATGTATAGATATCTCATAGAAGTGGTGATTTCGATAAATGTGATGATGATGATGAAATAAATGAAGAAAAGCATGTTTTTGACTTTACCCATGGATTCGATAATGTTTTCAAAGTAGATTGAATAGACCCAAGGATAGTGAAGTGTAGGGTGATGCCCATATGATGTTTTCAAATACTAATTTTTCCCGATATGAGCTCATCACATGATTGAAATGAATTTCCCTCAAACTCTTATTTTGAATCCTAGCTTGTTGTATGTTTCAAAGTAAAGCCCTTTTATATGCATGATCCTAAATTGTTATGTACATTATCATCAATCCTTGTTAAGGACAATGTTAAGCTTTATTTCACATGATGTTGAGTCCATGCATGGATTCATTATGAGCCTTGTCAATAGATAATGTCGAGCTTCGTTCATACGATGTTAAGCTATGCATGATTTCATTCTAAGATTTATCAAAAATACATTGTTGAGCTTCATATTTATATGATGTACAGTCTATGCATGATTTCATATTGAGCTTTGTCGATAGACAATGTTGAGCTTCGTCAATAGACGATGTTGAGCTTCATTATATACAATGTACAGCATTGCATTTTTTGGGAGAAGATTCTTGCACTGAGCGGGTTAAAGGTCGACTACCCTATGCCCCAGAACTATGCGCCAACGTAGGATGATACTTATGTTATTGGGACCTCCCTTGTCAGCTATCCCCGTCCCGATTGACCCTTCAACTTGATATCGATATCATGGTAGCGTCCATCACCCTGGCAAGGTTATGGATGGCTCTTCCCACTTGAGTGTGATAGTTTGGACCACGTAAGCTCTATCATAGTATGTTGGTTATGTTACAAGTCTCCCACTGTCTTAATACATCAGAATTACATATTTACCATTGTAATGATTATTTGATGCATACATGATCAAGAAGTAAGGTTTGACTCATTGTTTATCTTTTGATATAAATGTCATGTTTCAGCTTGATTTATTCATGTCAGTCATGATGTTCTAAAGCCTTGCATTATCATGAGAAATGAGAGTACGATTTCATAATGAATGCATGTGGTCTTCTCTTTATCTTTAAAAGCCTTTGATATGTATGATTTGCCTTAAAGGATTTAAATTGATTTAGCGGTTTTACTTATCTTAAATACTCGGTATATTCCACGTACTGACTGCATACCTTCTATGTTGCATCGTTTCATGATGCAGGATCTGGATCTCAGGTTCAGCTCCATCTGCAATCGCTTGTTGGGATTAGCATCTGTTTACTTGGTGAGTCCTCATCTTTCGAGGACTTGACTCTCAGTTATGTTGGATGTAATTCTTTTGTTTTCGTTTGTTGAGCTAATTCGGGGTGTTGTCCCATCAGCTCGTCCAGATTAGAGGCTTATTAGACTTTGATGTATATTCAGCTTCAGATGTTTATTCTGTCATTATATTTAGTTGACTTCCACTGAGTTTATGAATCCATTTTTGATCTTGTTTACTGATTGAGTTAGAGAATGCTTATATCATGGGTCGACTTGGGGTCCTTCAGGGTCTCTTGTCCCGTGTCGATGATCCGGGTCCCCTCTCGGGTCGTGAAAAACTGGTATCAGAGACATAGGTTTGATGTATTCTTGTGAGTCTGAAAGCCTTGTTAGGTAGAGTCTTTTTCATGGGTGTGAAGCACGCCACACTTATGATGAAGAGGCTACTAAATGTTTTAGGAAATGGTCCCTTCTTTCATAATCTATGTCGTGCGATGAAAAAGCCTTTCTATCCTTCTAATTCGTGCTATTCGCGATTGGAGAATTATGGCGCCTAGGAGGATGAATGGGAGGAGGAATGGAGGTGGTGAAGGCCACGATGAGGTTAATGGTTATGGGCATCATCCAGCCCCACCAGCTCAGGAGCCCCAGGCACCGAAATCAGCAACTCATGTTGAGTTCCAAGCTGCCATTCAGATGTTGGTGCAGACCTTGACCGCCTAGGTCAATCAACAGGTTGTTGCGCATGTTTCCAAAAATGGCAATGTGGCGGTGGCTAGAGAATGAGACTTTCTGAGGATTAATCCACCGGAGTACATGGGGTCCAAGGTAGATGAGGACCCACATGACTTCATTGATGAGACTGTCAAAATCACCCATGTTATGGGAGTGAGCAGTGTAGAGTGAGCGGAGTTGGCCTCCTACCAATTAAAGGGGGTTGAACATATTTGGTTCTGATAGTGGAAGGACAACAGGGTTGTTGGGGCAGGTCCGGTCACATGGGAGGAGTTTCAGGTTGCGTTCCTCGATTGGTTCTTCCCTCGAGAAATGAGGGAGTTGAAAGCGGAAAAATTTGTGAATCTAAAGCAGGGTAGGATGAAACTATCTAGGAGTATGCCCTCGAGTTCACCCGCTTATCTAAATATGCCCCAGAGTTGGTGACTGACCAGCGGGCGCGGTTGAGCAGATTTCTGCACAGTATAGCGGCATATCTAGACAAGGATTGCAGGACAGCTATGCTCCACCAGGACATGGATTTTCCCCGCATAGTGTTGTACCCAACAGATGGAGGCGGTACACTCGAGGGAAAGGGAGGCTAAGAGAGCCCAGACATAGGGCCACAGATTCTCTCAGCAGGGATCTGACGGGAGGCATCGACAGCAGAACTATAAGAGATTATCAGCCCCTGCATCATCAACCGTGAGTGTGCCATCTAGACCCTGACATGTCCAGGCGGGGTGAGTGTCTAGCTCGAAGGATCATAGAAGCAGGCCCACGGATTCCGGCATTTCAGCTTGCCGCAGGTGCGGCCGAGGGCACACAAGCCAGTGTTTAGTAGGATTTGGAGCTTGTTTTGGATGTGGACAGCCTGGACATATGCTCAAAGATTGTCCAGCGATGAGGCAGGACCAAATTGGGGCTCGAGGCCCATCTTCCAGTTCAGTAGCCCCTCCCCCACGTGCAGCACATTAGGGGGCATCTATAGTACAGCTGGCAAGCAGCGCTGGAACAGGTTCTATGCTTTAGCCACTCGCCAGGAATAGGAGGCACCACCAGATGTTTTTACTGGTATGTTGAGAGTTTTTCATGATGATGTATATGCTTTGCTAGATCTAGGGGCTACCCTATCTTTTGTAACGCCCTATATAGCTAGTAGCTTCGGAGTCAGTCCTGATGTATTATCAGAGCCCTTCTTAGTTTCCACTCCAGTAGGTGACTCAGTTATAGCTAGACGGGTTTATAGAAATTGTCCAGTCTCAGTTCTCCATAAGGTCACCTTAGCAGATTTGATAGAGTTAGTCATGACCGATTTTGATATTATTCTCGGTATGAATTGGTTATTTGCATGTTAAGCTTCAGTCAACTGTAGAACCCGGTCAGTGGAGTTTAGATTTCCAAATGAGCCTGTCCTAGAATGGAAGAGTAGTTCAGCTATGCTTGTAGGTCGATTCACTTCCTACCTTAAGGCCAGAAAGATGATTTCCAAAGGCTGCATCTACCATCTAGTTAGGGTTAAGGATGTGGAGTCTGAAACCCAGAAAATTCAGTTGGTTCCAGTAGTATGTGAGTAACCGGTCTTTCCTGATTATTTGCCAGGTGTTCCTCCCGAGGAGATATTGATTTCGGCATATATCTTCTTCCCGACACACAGTCTATATATATTTCGCCCTACAGAATGTCTCCAACTGAGCTAAAAGAGTTGAAGGATTAGTTGAAAGACTTTCTAGACAAGGGTTTCATCAGAATGAGTAAGTCCCCATGGGGTACACATGTGTTATTTGTTTGGAAGAAGGATGGTTCCCTTCGCATGTGTATCAATTATCGGCAGTTGAATAAGGTTACTGTCAAGAATAGGTATCCCTTTCCCAGAATTGATGACTTTTTTGACCAGCTCCAGGGTTCCAGGTGTTTCTAAGATTGATCTTAGATCTGGATACCACCAACTTAAGGTTCAAGAGAGTGACATCCCAAAAATCGCCTTCAGAACTCGGTATGGTCATTTCGAATTTGTTGTTATGTCTTTTGGACTAACCAATTCCCCTGCAGCTTTTATGGATCTGATGAACAAGGTATTCAAGTCATATCTAGACATGTTCATGATTGTACTCATTGATGATATACTCATATACTCTCGGAGCGAGGAGGAGCATGCCGCTCACTTGAGAGTAGTGCTACAAAACCTCAAGGACCAGCAGTTATCTGCAAAGTTCATCAATGCGACTTTTGGTTGGATTTTGTAGCATTTCTAGGTCATGTGGTGTCAAGTTAGGGTATAAAGGTAGACTCACAGAAGATCGAGGCGGTGAAGAATTGTCCTAGACTGGTGAATCCTTCAGAAATTCAGAGTTTCTTGGGCTTGGCAAGCTACTATCGAAGATTTGTTGAGGGTTTCTCATCATTTGCAGCCTGATTGACTAGACTAACTCAGAAAAAGGTGAATTTCCAGTGGTTGGAGGCTTGTGAGAAAAGCTTTCAGGAATTGAAGACCCGACTCACTTCAGCACTAGTGTTGACTTTATATGCGATGTAGAGTATTGCATGTTGTGGGAGAAGAGTCTAGCACCGAGTGGGTTAAGGGTAGACTATCCTATGCCCCAGAATTACGCGCCAATGTAGGATGATACTTATGTTATTGGAACCTCCCTTGTGAGCTATCCCCGGCCCGATTGGTCCTTCAACTTGATATCGATATCATGGTAGCGTCCATCGCCCTGGCAAGGTTATGGACGTTTCTTCCCAGTTGAGTGTGATATTTGGGACCATGTAAGCTCTATCGTGGTATGTCGATTATGTGATGAGTCTCCACCGTCTTTATACATCAGAATTGCATATTTACCATTGTCATGATTATTTGATGCATGCATGATCAAGGAGTAAGGTTTGACTCATTGTTTAGCTTTTGATATAAATGTCAATGTTTCAGCTTGAGTCATTCATGTCAGTCATGATATTCTAAAGCCTTGCATTATCATGAGAAATGAGAGTATGATTTCATAATGAATGCATGTAGTCGTCTCTTTATCTTTAAAATCCTTTGATATGTATGATTTGCCTTAAAGGATTTAAATTGCTTTAGTGGTTCTACTTATCTTACATACTCGATACATTTCATGTATTGACTGCATACCTTCTATGATGCATCATTTCATCATGCAGGATCCGAATCTCAGGTTCAGCCCCGTCCGTAGTCGGTTGTTGGGATTAGCATCTTCTTACTTGGTGAGTCCTCATCTTTCGAGGACTAGACTCTCAGTTATGTTGGATGTAATTCTTTTGTTTCCGCTTGTTGAGCTAGTTGGGGGTGCTGCCCCATCAGCTCGTCCAGATTAGAGGCTTATCAGACTTTGATGTATATTTAGCTTTAGATGTTTATTCTGTCATTATATTTAGTTGACTTCCACTGAGTTTATGAATCCATTTTTGATCTTGTTTACTGATTGAGTTAGTGAATGCTTATGCCATGGGTCGACTTGGGATCCTTCGGGGTCTCTTGTCCCATGTCTATGATTCGGGTTCCCTCTCTGGTCGTGACACTTTATTTATCTTTAAAAAATAAAACTTTATACGAGGGTATGTTATCCTTAGTAGCGACTATTCACAAGTTTGGAACTCAAATAAATACGATTTGAATAAGCATATCACAATATAAGAAAACAAATAGAAAATCTAAATTCTCTGAAGGCCACAGAAATTTAAAAGATTCCTTCATTTTTGTTCAGTTTTTTTATGTGATGTCTCCTTCTCTCGAGGTAAGTCTCCGTGAACTTTTTCTTCTTTTATTTTTCTTGAAGATAATGATATTTAAATTTTAATGCTCCTGTGAAAATATACCTTATTAAGAATTGATAGATACAAACTCATAGAAGTGATGATAATTTTTTTTTAAAAAAATCATTAATATTGACATTAGAGAACATGGAGGGAAATATCCAAGGACGGGATTAAAAATCACATACATTGTACTTTGATACTTCTAAAATAGATTTATACTATAAATCGATAAGTTCAATAATATTAAATTTATGGTGCATTACAATTTTTTTCAAAGTTTTAAACACATTTCTCAAGAAATATTTATTCTTACCCATAACACTTATGGAAATTGTTTTCATTGGTTTTACAAAGAAAATCATTTTCTCATTTTTAAGAAATTTAATTTTCTAAAAAGATAAATTTTCAAATCAACCGATGAGAAAATTGAATATCCCTGATGCTGTGGATTTTCAACTTTGATGCTTGTCCTCTGCTCTGCTGAAAGTTATCTCATTTGGCTTTGCCTTTTCCATTTCCATAGCAGTAGACAACTCTTGTCAAGAAAGTGGCGAATACTTATCTCCATTTAGCCCCAAGGTCCTTTTGAGTCTTAAAGAATCTGCTCAACGTAATCCTCTTCCTGACTTCTTAATTATCCACCTCAATTTGAGTTTCTTGTCCTCTTTTTGGTCCATTTCTTTGGCTTCTGTATCTTGGGTCTCTGAGTTTGATTATGTCCCTTCCTCTTATTTATGATGGGTTAAAACTCATCGAAATTTAATACCACCATCAGTAAACATATGAACCTCCCAGATTCCTTGTTTATTGTGTGTAACTTGATGCAGGATCCAAGTGAATTTAAGTTGACTGTAGCCGGCATTACCTCCAGTCCTGATTAGTCGTTATTTCTACACCTCTGCGCTATCATCAAGTATGTAATGCTTTAACAAAATGAAATTTGTTCAAACTGTAGTGAATGCATTGCCAGTGATTATCAGCTTAAACTCTTCATATCATGAGAATATCCTGGAAATGCTAAATCCTATTGCAATCTAATTACTCAATGATCCTCCTTCATAACTGAGATGTCCCTATTTTATCCAGATTAATAATTCTCCTGCCTTCACTAGGGATCTCCTGAAATTGGTTAAATTAAAAATTACCTGAAAAACAGAAAATTAGGTTAGTAAAATAATCAGCAAGAGTATTTCCTTTTCGATAGGAATGTTGTACTCTTTTTGAAACATTTCTTCTCAGTAAATTGATGTAGGTCACCTCTATTGACACACCCCAAGAGGCTTCCCACCTCCCTTCTAAAAAATTTATCATGGCCAGAGAATCCATTTCAATAATGATATTCGAAATCTAATTCATATTGCAATATTTCAAACCTTCTCTAATAGCTCTTGCCTCTGCCACCAAATTGGTAGTTACTCCCAATTCCACCTCATTAGCTACTAGTAGATCCCCCTCCTTATTTCTGATACAAAAGGTTGCTGAAGATGGACCAGAATTCCCTTTAGAGGCCTCATTAGTGTTACATTTTAACCATCTCTTAAAAATGAAGAATATCTTTTCAAATTTATTTGAAATTAATTTTATCTACGTTTATAGTTCACAATAATTATAAATAAAATATAGAGTCAAATAATCTCCAATGCGACATACACGTGCATTGCACGGTTGTGAAACTAATTATAATAAGTAGTGAAAACTAAACAAGAGCAGAGATATGTCATGTCGAACATTGTTACTGTGCATCTTATAGTTGAGAAAATGTTGGGATATTCAAATTCTACCACCATCCTTGCTTCCCCTTTCTCTTCCGCTACCATCGTCTGCCAGCACAAAATTCACCACCAGTACCTTCATTTATCGCCGCCTTCACCACCACAGTCATTACCAACATCTCCCATAATTTATCGGATATGTTCCTCTAGCAATGTTTTTCTATTCCATCACCAAATTCTATTGTTTCGTGCATCATCCCCTCGCATTTTCCTATTCCAGCATCAAAATTGATTATTTCGTACATCAAGAAGAAACTTTCCTCCCTCGTATTTATTCTTTGTTGTGAATTTGCTTCTAACAATATATTCACTGCTTCCATGATCTTTCGTTCTAGAAGGGAAGGTCCTTTCATTTAAAAATATAATGTCATAAGAATAAATAAAATATAATTTTTTTTACCACTCAAAAGAGAATGAAACTACGAAATTTGTCGCTAATTCATCACCAATAGCTTATAACTAACAGAATTTTTGATAATCTGTTGCTAATCCATTGCGAAAGAAACTATTAACGTGGATTTTTTTAAATTTAACGATTAAAATTGTCTGTTTCTAATTCTTATTTTTTTATAGTAAGTTTTCGTAGAAACTATTTTATCCAATAGCTTGTCTTGTCTTTTTTTTTTGTGTGTGTTTGTCATCTATATTTACAAGGTTGTTACTTGCATAGAGAGCATCTTTTCGATCTCTCTCCTGCCATAATTGTTGCTTCTGTGTTTCTTTGCTACAGACTGCCTCTTTGAGTAAGAACATTCTCTATTTCTTTTCATGGAGCGCTTTTTAACAACTCTAGCCTTTGGATTTGAGCAGAAAAATTTAGTAAGAATAATGTAATTTTGATTATTATCTAATGCACAAAAAAAAATAAGAAAAAAAAAGTTAAATTTACCATGCCATATGCTCCATTTTGTTGTTATTTCTTTTCGGATCGCCATCCATACAACCGATCATAGTATTTGTAGCTAAATCCATGGGGATCTCTGATTGGTTCTACTTCAGGAATGTCCCCTTCAGATAGTATACGACCATCCTTAGCAGCACTAGATAGCCTCGCATTTCTATTATTTAGTCTGTAATGTATGTGTTCAAAATTAAATAAGTGACTTATTTGTGCATTATCTCAATAGATGATACACTTATAAAATTGTTTTAGCTAGGACAAAAGAACTACTACCAATTATTGAACTGTGAATTTATAAATACTAGTCCTTGAAACAGAGCAAGGAAGTACTAATTAATTAATTGATAGATAATGCAGAAAAAGAAAAAAATAATGCTTGAATGGGACATACATGAACACATAATTCTTTAACCCAATATTTTAATAAAATTTTTTTTTACTGCATATCATTTCAATAATATGGTTAGACCTCTTCATAACAATATTTTACTATTATATCATATTAGTAATCAAATTTATAATTATCTTGTTTGTTTAAATGTTTTAAAGGTTAGTTTCACCTTTAGAAGTTACAATTTGAAAGTTAATATCAACAGTGTCGATGGTTGTGCTAGTATCTAATATTGTCTTCTTCCGCTGCAGTTCTTAGGGTGGTATTAAAAGTTCCACCATCATTTTGCAATTAAGAAAATATGTTAAAATTTTGTTGCAATTAAAAATACAAAGAAGGTCAATAGTTAAATTATTTTTAGATATAGAAATTAGGTATGGTTCTGCAAAAGATTGAGTAAGAAAATCAAAGTGTTGGATTATACACATCTAAACGATTTTTGATTATGCAAGTTTTTTCTCTATAAACTAAAAATAATTAGGTAAAATTCTATTATTTGAAAGAAATTTAAGATAACCCTTTTTTGTAAGAGAACTTTCCTAATTTTCAAAATTAAACAAAAATGTCAAAACCATTTTTCAAAATGTTATTTAAAGATCCATGCATCTTTGAAAAAATAATGATTGATAGAGTAATCTTATTTAAAAGGATACAACTTCTATTTTAGCATTATTAATTATTGAAATTGGTGATTTAGAAGAACCTACATCTCGAGAAGTATTCATTTTATTTTTAAAAAAAACATGTATACATAAAGAAGGAGATTAGCNCGCTCGATGTGAAAAAGAGTCGTCACTTTCTTGAGAGAAAATCCAACTATTGATCTTTTGGAGAGGGTGAGGATTTAGGCTAGGTTAATCCCTTTAATTTATGAATAAATTAAATATTTTTATATTTCTTTGAAATAAACATTATACGAAGGGAGTTTATCCTTAGTGACGACTCTTCACAAATTTGAAATTCAAATAAACACAATATGAATATGCATATCACCTAAAATCACAAAATAAGAAAACAAATAGAAAACCTAAATTCTATAAAGGCAACGGAAATTTGAAAAATTCCGTCATTCTTGTTCAATTTTTTTATATGATGTCATCTTCTCTCGATGTAAGTCTCTGTGAAATTTTTCTTCTTTTATTTTCCTTGAAGATAATGATATTTAAATTTTAATGCTCCTAAAAAATTATATCTTATTAAAAAATTGTTAGATACAAGCTCATAGAAGTGGTGACAATTAAAAAAAACTATCATCAGAATTGAAATGATATATTAGGGTGGAAAATATGGAACGACATAATTAAAATCACATAATTCATACTTTAATATTTTTCAAATTGATTTATACTTTAAATTTATATTGTAAATCAATTAAGTTCAATCATATAAAATTTGTGGTCTCTTATGATTTTTTTCAATGTTTAAAATCACATTTCTCAAGAACTATTTTTTTTATCCATAACAAATTTGAAAACAAAACAAAAAAATCTTTGCAGGATAATATATGTTTATATAAAAT
>JACEIK010005459.1:76550-97095 GCA_018107945.1 Datura stramonium | reverse complement strand
CCAAAATATAAAAACTCTTCTTTACACTGTTGTCTTCATTATTAGAGTTTTAGTAAATTAACACTTGAAAAGGTTTCACCCTGTAGTCCAGTCCCTGTGGATTCGACATTCCGGTTCTTAAAAAGAGCCACTATATTACTTGCACGACCCGTACACTTGCGGGCTCATCACTTTTCCTATAGGTTGATCTATGAAAATTCATGTCACTTTCCTGTCGAATTAGAACATAAGGAGTATTGGGATATCAAGAGGTTGTATATAGACTTGATTCTTGTAGGGACAAAGAGAATGATGCAACTGCATGAGTTGGACGAGTTTCATCTACAAGCATATGAAAATGCTAAACTTAACAAGAAAAATTAAAAATATGGCATGACAAGAGGATATAATATCCTAAGATTGAGTCGGGGCAATTGGGACTCCTTTTCAATCTAGACTATCTTCTCCTCAAAGTTGAATTGTAGGTGGTCTAGACCATTTGAGGTTGTGAAATTAACATTGCATGGGCAATTGAGTTGAGAAAGCTATGATTTTAGGAGTCATTCATAGTGAAATAGGAAAAGAATAAAGCGACACTAAGACTATAAGGAAGACCAACACACAACCTCTTTGGAGCTCCAGGAGGCATTAATTGAGGTAGCACCATGCCATGACGCAAACCAAGGTACTTCTTGGGAGGTAACCTAAGCCTACATCATACCGTGACGTTAAATCAAGAGCTAGTTGGGAGGCAACCCAACCTTTTCTTAGTTTTTGTAGTTAGTATTATTTTGTAATTTTATTCAAGTTGACGGGCTCTATTGCGGGCTTATTTGCAAGATTAGGTGCTATAATGGACTCAAGATCGAGCTGGAAACTGATAAAAGTGTAAAATGGGTGACTAGAATAAATTTGGAAAAATCCAGAGGTCATTGGGACGTGGTTCCCAATGCTGTGAAATTCATCGCATTGGGCAACGCACCACGACTAAGGTAAGAGTGAAATTTTATGAAGTGTAATATAGGATGCTCTGTCACACCCCGAACAGGGGAAGACGCTACTAAAACATGATATCTGACCAACTGAGGAATCAGTTATATGATGCTTGAAACCATAACATTTAGGCCAAAGAGGCCACCCGTCACATTCAGCTATAACTTACCTATGGACCAACGAGGTCCCAACATAAATAAGATAACAAACATAAACCAACAATGCCGTAATATAATAAGATAAAATAAGCAATGGAAAGCCAATGAGGCTACTAACTAAACTACACTGCACAACCAAGTCCACAAGCCCCTACAGAGTAAATAATATTAAATAGTCGAATTAGGGCCCTGACCTACCCATAACTATATGAACACAGTCATACATAATCAAACCTAGACTGTCTCTCTAGAAAAAAAGGAGCACACTAACTTTCGGATGAACTGAAACTCCTATAGATACTGGCAATTGGAGCCTCTACCTGCACCTACAACACAAATGCAAGTTCCTAGGCAAAGGGACATCAGTAAGAATAAAATTTACTAGTATGCAAGGCTGAAAGCTGTAAAGGTGTGTAATACCAAAGATAACTGAAGAAACAACTCAAGAGAAAGGGTAAGGAAAAGACAACCTGTAACTCCCCAAGCTAAAACACTATATGCATGTCATGCATGAAATATCTATATGTTCCCTCTTAAAAGGGCCTTGATTCGATACTAGGACCGAGCATGGTAATGATGCAATTGCCCGTAGGCCTTCTGATGCTCTGATCGGGTATAACATAATATAATCTTCCATAGGCCTCCCAATATTAAAATCAGGTACAATCTGTTTTGATACTCAAAGAAGATATAATATACACACACACACACACATACACCCCTTATTATTCCCAATGAAATTGAAGACGTGTCCAATCTATGGACACACTAAGGCAAAAATCCTGAAACACATATCGAACCTATAGTTGCACTATACTCATGACTCATAACCTGAAGGATCGATTGAGACTCAAGATGAACCTATGAATATGAACCTCATGTATTGGAACTTGTAGAACATGAAGTTACCAGCGGAGCTTTAAATGACTACACTTAGGACTCCCGAGTAGATGGCTTGATGCTTTAGCAATCAGAGATCATGATGTAGGATGCATTTTAGGACTTAAAATATCGTCTTCATCTTGGCATAACTACGTTATTTAGCTTCTAGTAACCAATGCCCTCTTCATAGGGTGCTCTTATGGATTCACCAATTTCATATACAACCACCGAGTCACACCGATAACAACAAGAATATTCATCTTTAACATTCTTTGCATCTCTCAACTTACCCAATTGAACAAACATATCATTAGTCTAACTTTACTCTAGACGACTTTAACAATACTACCATTAAAATTCATAACTCAGTAAGAACATTCTCTGTACTAATGTAATTTATCAATGACATTCTCTTATGATACATTGTTTACAATCAAAATCTCAACAAGAAGAACTCAACAACTTAAGGCTCTTTAGGTTCCAATATAAGGCAAGAGTTAAGTTATAAGGATATGTCAAGAACATGGAGACTTAAATTAAGAACAATAGCATAATATTCCTTATATGTTACATATTATGCAGCCCATTCATTTCACTTCATGACAACATGTTGGCTTGCAATCTCATAACGTGAATGCAACCGCATTTTGCATATTTTGACTTAGGAAACTCTATGAGGTAATTCACTAAAACAGTTTGGATACAATAGCTTGGCAATAATTCTAGGACTAGGATTGGTGCATTTGAACGAAGAAGGGGCACCTTTACATACCTCCAAACAATGACCTCAACTTAGCTAATAACAACTTATCTCTAAAATTGTGATCCTACAAAGCTTTAGCCTATAAATCTGAAAGCTAAGTTACTGCATGCCAAGGATTTGCCCAACAACATCACCCAAATGAAATACGATCACAACATTTCACAACAAGTTCAATTCAGAGCTTAGTCATGAATTCTAATGGTTTAGAGGGATGGGAATACTTACTTTATCTTATAGATGACCATGGTCTTGCTTGAAATAAGTATCCACAACTTCCACTAACTTGAGCTTCTTTAATCTGAGATAATTTCAACATGAAACCCCATAGAAGTGTTCTTCTTAACTTTAAGAATCTTTACCAAAGATTAATTAGTGTTTGTAGTAGTCTGGATGCTTCTATCTTCCCCAATATTGATGAAACTTATAGAGAAAACGGGTCTTCAATGAGTTGCTGCATGGTAGTTTTGAAAATAATGACTCAGCACACACAACTTAACATATATATAGGCATAAGGTGGTGGACACGTGTCTCAAGACCTGAATATAGACCCTGAATTGAGACACGGGACCTAGAACTACGAATAACTCCAAGCTAATCCATGACACATACATAGCATGATTAAGAGCATAACTAAAGTGGAAATGAATCATAAACAAGGATAAGTGGAAGTCTAAATGATCTAAAGTATGAACGAGAATGACAAGTCACAACACTGAACCATCTAGTACATAATTGTCTAAAAGCCTCTACTAATTTGAGGAGTTGCTAGGACAAGTCACCAGCTAACTTCAAAATCTGAAACTAGAAATAAACTAAAACAAAGAAAACATAACTCCCATCCTTGGAGGATGAGGACTCACCACTGTCAACTGATAGAGTTTGGAACATGTCTAACCGCAGGGTTGATTCTAGGTACTTGGATCTATATCATAAAATATATAGCATATAGACAATATGAAATCAGTACTTGGAATGTACTAAGTATATCAGATATGCACTAATGTTTAAAACATGCTAGAAATCTGGGAAAGACTATACTAATTACATAAGTGAATGCATAAGTTGAGGTAAAGTACAATGACCCTTTCTTATATGCATGAATATTGACATGGGATGCTAGCTTGGAAACATCTAATGAAACACAAGTAAAACTAGTTTTAGGGTCATCTACATAGACTGAAGACTGAATCTGAAATCATAAATTGAAAAACTGTAACTGAAATAACTATATTGAAACTGAACTGTACTGTACTGTGGGAGAGCCTATTAACCGAAAAATTGTAACGTGAGACTCATGGATCCCGACCTATAACCATGGTTAGGAGGGTGTTGAAATCACTTGTGACTCATGGTGACAATCCCCAATAACGATGACCCCTGCATGCACCCATTGAAGCAAGGGAGACACTCTCCAATAGTGAGGATCCTATATTCCTCGGGATAAGGGAAACATTTTCAAATATCGAGGATCCCTTATCTTATGGTGGCATGTAGTTCAGAGACCTGGGTATGCTGGAACCCTAGCCTACTAAGTGCTAAGAACTACTCCAAACTAAACATAAGATACATGTAACTGAATGTCTGAAGCTAATATCCTAAGACTAGTCAGAACAACTTTATCTAACAAGGATCCCAAGAGCCTAAAGGACTACGAACATGCTAATACTAAGGGCCCAAAACTAATGTTTTAAGACTAGTCAGGGATACTTCCTATCTAGCAATAGGCCTGAGAGTCTAAGAACCATAAATATGTTAATTGATCTTGGGCATATTTACATGTGCAAGTGCTATTTTATAACTATAATTTTAGCCATGTTTGTAAATTTAATTAATTACATTCTCATGTAATGTTGTATAATTGCGTGCATGAACTAACCAATGTGATTAGCCCTTGTTTGTAAGTGAAAAATGCTAAGGATGGGCTTAAATATGACGATGCACAAGTAAGGAGGAAGCTTGGAATTAATTTCAAAGGCGTCACATGAAGGTAACACAACAAGTGGGCTGTCAGCACATGCCATGCTAGGGAGGCAGCGCGCTAGGTGTCGTGCCACGTTGTGCGCGCATGCGTGAGATGCATGCCAGGGAGTATGCCTGCGCGTTGGTTCCGTGCCACGCTAGGCCATGCCACGACAGTCGAGGGATGCATTCGGCAGCGCGCCATGCCCGATGGCACCTTTCAGGACATAAACATAGGCCCGAATCAAGACACGGTACAAAGAACCCCGATAGGCTCCAAGTTGAACCATGGCATGAACATGACATCTAAAGCTTCAACATAATAATGCAGAAGTTTATCATAGAAAATAGAAAAATTCTGAAAATCTAATAACGTCTGAATATCTGAATACATAACACTGATATGAAACTGAAAACATACTATGTCTGATAAGCCTCTACATACTAACGAGTTGATGGGACAAGACTCTAACTGACTTACTAAAGACTGAAGATGAAAATACTGAACACAAGCTGATAAAAAAGTCCTTGAAGGATGATGACTCACCAACTGACTAAGAGATGCTAACTCTGAGGATTTGGCTAACGGTGGGACTGAAGTTGAACGTTTGAGCCTGTATCATAAAATGATACAGCATAGAGTATACGGTCAGTACATGGAATGTACCGAATATGCAAGGTAATTAAAACCACTAAGTAAGATCATAAATCATGCATATCATAAAATATTTCATCGTAAGATTATGAGAGTAAGGCTTTCATTCTATTATTTGAAAACATCACTAAAACATAACTGAATATCATAACTGAATCGAATGACCCAAAGCTGAAAAAATGATAATCATAAGTAAAACTGAACACTGGGTCAAACCTGCTGAAAACATAATATCATGATTGATTAACATGCAGTACTGAAATCATGAGAAACAATGGGAGACTCATCATATAACCAACATTACCATGATAGAGCTTATGTTGTCCCGACTATTACACCCAAGTGGGAATAGTCATCCAAAGACTTACCAGGGATAAGGCGCTACCATGATATCAATATCAAGCTGAAGGCCCCTTGGGGCAGGGAAAGCTCACAAGGGAGGTCCTAAAAATCTGAACATACCTACGTCGACACGTAGTTATGAGGCACGGGGTTTCTGAATCCCTTAGCCTACTCGGTGCTAGACACTACTCCCAATAACAAGCATATGTTCTCAATCATTTTTCGACGAAGATGAATCATAACATATCATACATTTTCTGAAAACATAACATGAAGAGCCTTGGCTCAAACCATACCACAAGCTGAAAAGTGGGAGTCTATACTCCATAACCATGTGGTAAGCTAATAACATGAAATTTAAGTAAATCATCAAACATACTTAATCATGTGGGCTTGCCCCTTAAACATGCTTTAAAATAGACTTGATAGACAAAATCATTGATATAAACATGGGTAATTCGAAATCATACTTACATCACAAATATCTCATCATACATAGAAGTATAGGTCACAATCTCAACTCTTCATGAACTTTCATGATTGGGCATCATATTTGTCAAAGTTTGGAAATCATAATTTGTAATTGAAAATATTATAAAACATGCCCATGAATCATAATTCAACATTAGAAACATGAATAGAGTATACCCATGATAAATACTTAGAGAACTCACAAGTTGGGTTAAAACCCCATAGATTCACCAACTTAGAATTTCCATGAATTTGAGAAGGAATTAGGCATGGGAGTGGATGAATACACCCATTCATAACCCTACATTCCTGGGTACTTTGGATTTCACAACCTTCTTGAATGCCCAAAGGAATTAGGGAAGAACATGATGAATCCTAGACTTGATCACCCTTAGGAACTTTCTAGTCTTGCATGCTGGAGAGGGACAGGTTTAGAATGAGTTAAACCCTCTTAAAACACACCTATTCGAGCTTAATATGACGTATTTTAGTACTTAGGAACTTAGAAATCACATAAAAGCCCTTAATAAATTTGTAGGAAAAATCACACTGCTAGTCCGAACAAAGGACTTGATGACTCGTTACATGAAGGGACGACTCATTACTAGCACTCGTCGTCACTACTAGAAAACATACCTCTGCTGGTCAGCATGAGGGATACCACGACTCATGGTGTAACCAACGACTCGTGGTGACCATGTCATGATGAACACTGCCAAGAATTTAACCCCTTGCTTGCTCCCTACCACGACCAACTCCACGACTCGTTGCCCTCACCACGAGTTGTGGTTAACTCCCAATACAAAAATATTGACAACTTCCCCTTCCACTTTACGAGTCACTTAACGACTCGTGAAGTCCCTCACGGGTCACTGGATGACTCGTCCTGTGATCTGGTGCAGAAATTCCTAGTATATCCGTTTGAACCCTCGGGTCTGATCTTAGAGATTTTTGGTTATTACAATATCTCCCCCTTGGGAACATTCATCCTCGAATATGGATAAACATCTTGAAAAGCTGGGAAAAGAAACTGTCATACCAAATACTGAACATCTAAAGCTGAAAACTGACAGAGTGACTGACTCTGAACTTAATTACATAATTGAGCTGTATTCATGAATCACACACACATGCATTGACATAAAAGAAACTGTACCACATGAACTGTACATGAGATTGAACAAAGTATTAAGAAGGAAATTGATAACTCAAGATGGAACTAAGTCGGAAGGAATTAGATGCGGGTATTTAGCCATCATATCTGCTTTGGCTTCCCACATAGTTCTCTTAACATGTTGGTTCCACCACAACACCTTTACTAAAGCTACATTTTTATTTCTTAGCTTTCGAACCTGATGATCAAGTATTTCCGCAAGAACCCCTTTATAGCGAAGGATATACTCCACACCTACGCTCTCCGCTGGAACAATCGCAGTCGGATCACCAATGCATTTCTTCAAGAGCGATACATGGAAAACTAGATGTACTGAAGCCAATTCTGAGCGCAACTCCAACTCATAGGCCACCTTGACAACACTTCTCACAATCCTATATGGTCCAACATAACGGGAAGTAAGTTTCCCCTTCTTTGGGAACCTCGTCACTCCCTTCATGGGAGATACCTTCAGAAACACCCAATCATTAGCTTCAAACTCGAGTTCTCTCCTCCTCACATCCGCATAGGACTTTTGATGACTCTGAGATATTTTCAACCTCTCCCTTATAATATTAACTTTCTCCAAAGCCTCATGAATTAAATCTGGTCCTATCAAAACATCTTCACCGACATCAAACCAACCAATAGGTGATCTACACCTCCTCCCATAAAGAGCCTCAAATGGAGCCATTTGAATGTTGGAATGGTAGTCGTTGTTATATGCACACTCAATGAGAGATAAATGGTCATCCCAACTACCTTTTGAATCGATCACACATGATCTCAACATATCCTCAAGAGTCTAAATGATCCGTTCAGCCTGACCATTTGTTTGTGGGTGAAAAGCGGTGCTAAGCTTGACCTGAGTAATAAGTCCCCTCTGAAATGATCTCCAAAACTGATAGGCAAACCGAATACCCCTATCTGATGTGATGGACAAGGGCACTCCATGCAACTGCACTTACTCCCAGATATATAATTTGGCATAATACTTCGTTGAATCGATAGTTTAGACTGGTAGAAAATGAGCTGGTTTAGTCAACCTGTCTACAAGAACCCAAAAAGAGTCATATTGTCGATGAGTACGAGGCAACCCCGTAATGAAGTCTATATTGATTTCCTCCCAGTTCCATGTAGGGATACTTATTTCCTGAAGTACACCACAAGGTCTTTGATGCTCAACTTTCACTTGTTGACAATTCGGACATTTAGCCACAAACTCCGCTATGTCCTTCTTCATCAAACTCCACCAACAGACTTCAAGTAGGTCACGGTACATCTTTGTGGAACCTGGGTGTATAGAATATCTGGAACCATGAGCCTCATGCAACATCCAATCTCTCAAATCATAAACACCCGGAACACACAAATGATCCTGGTATCAAAGCACACTGTCTCCCGCTTGGGAGAAGACCTCTACCTTTTGATTATGAACAACTTCCTTCAAATTTACCAAGATAGGATCCTCGTCTTTTCTAGAATTGAATTCGGTCACCAAGGAGGATTTCGATACATTTTTAACAATGACACCACCATCTGTCGAGTCAACAAGATAAACTCCTAGTCGTGCAAGTCGATGCACATCATTCACCAGCTCTTTCCTCCCCTCATCTATATTAGACACACTCTCCATAGAAAGCCTGCTAAGAGTGTCTGCCACCACATTAGCCTTTCTCGGAGGATAAAGGACACTCATATCATAATCTTTAAGAAGCTCCAACCACCTTCTATGATGTAGATTTAGATCCTTTGGGTAAACACGTACTGTAGGCTTTTGGGGTCCGTAAACACATCCACATGGACCCCGTACAGATAGTGTCTCCATATCTTCAAGGAAAATACTACCGCCGCCAACTCAAGGTCATGAGTTGGATAGTTCTTTTCATGGACTTTCAACTACCTGGAAGAGTAAGCTATAACCTTACCATGCTACATTAGTACACAACCAAGGCGGATCATCGAGGAATCACAATATACCAAAAACCCATCGGTACCCTCAGGTAGGGTCAACACTAGTGCGGAGGTGGATCGAGTCTTCAACTCTTGGAAGCTTTTCTCACAGGCCTCTGACCATTAAAACTTCACTTTCTTCTGGATCAAACCAGTCAATGGTGTCGCAATGGATGAAAACCTTTCAAAAAACCTCCGGTTGTAACCAGGTAAACCTAAGAAACTCTTGATATCCAAAGGACTAACTAGTCTAGGCCAATTCTTCATAGCTTCTATCCTCTGAGAATCCACCGTTACACCTTCACTTGACGCCACATGACCCAAAAATGCTACTGAGTTTAACCAAAACTCACCCTTACTGAATTTAGCATACAACTGGAGATCATTAAGAGTCTGTAGCACCACCCTCAAATGAGCAGCATGCTCCTCCTCACTCCTAAAGTATATGAGAATGTCATATATGAACACAATCATGAACATGTCTAGGTATGGCTTAAACACCCTGTTCATCAAATCCATGAAAGTTGCAGGAGCATTCATTAGTACAAAAGACATAAATGCAAACTCATAGTGACCATACCAAGTCCTGGAGGCTATCTTTGGGATGTCACTCTCTCTAACTCTAAGATGATGATATCCAGATCTGTGGTCTATCTTTGAAAAACACCTAGCACCCAGAAATTGGTCAAACAAATCATCGATCCTGGGGAGAGATACTTGTTCGGTATGGTAACTTTGTTCAACTGCCGATAGTCAATGCACATCCAAAGAGAACCATCCTTCTCTTGGACAAAGAGAACTAGTGCACCCCATGGGGATTTGCTAGGTCTGATGAAACCCTTGTCAAGAATGTCCTTCAATTTCTCATTCAACTCCTTTGGCGCAGTTGGAGCCTTTCGGTAAGGAGGAATAGAAATAGGCTACATATCGATAAGATGGTTAATACAAAAGTCGATCTGCCTCTCGGGAGGAATTCCTGGTAAGTCATCTAGAAACACTTCTGGATACTCAGGCACTATGGTGACTGACTGGATATTCAGGGTCTCGGAGGTAGCATCCTTAACCCTAACTAATTGGTACACACAACCCTTAGAGATCATCTATTCATCCTTAAGGTAGAAAATGAAATGACCAACAGGCATAGCTTAACTACCCTTCAACTCTAGGACTGGCTCACCCAGAAACCAAAACTCTACCGCATGGGTTGTACAATTTATTGAAGCATGGCATGCATGTATCCAATACATGCCAAAGATAATATCAAAAGTTGTCATGGCTAGATCTACTAAATCTGCTGAGGTGACTTTCTGAAGGACTGTGACAGGGCAATTTTTGTATACCCGTCGAGCTATAATTGAGTCATCGACTGGTGTAGAGACTGAGAAGGGTTCTGATAGGATTTTGAGTCTGACTCCGAAACTACTAGCAACATAGGGCGTCAAAAAAGATAAAGTATCCCCTGAGTCTAAAAACGCATATATATATCAAAGTGGAATACTCGTAACATACCGGTGACCACATCTAGTTAAGTCTCCTTCTCTTGATGAGATGCTAGGGCATAAAACTTGTTTTGCTACTATCCACCACACACACTAGTGGATGCATCTTGCTAAGCTAGAAATGCTGGTGGAGCTACTAAACTAGTGGCTGGGTCTTGACCTCTATTATGGCCTTGTCTAGCTACTGGGCAATCTATGAGCATATGTCTTGGCTTCCTACACCTAAAAAAAGCATCTGAACCTGCTAAGCACTGACCTGTGTGCCTCCGGCCACACCTGTCACACACTATAATGTTAGGCTCTGCGGGTCTGCTCCCCTGACCTCAAAAACCTGATGCTTGTCCCCTCTAGTCGTGCCTAGATCTAGATGGAATACTTGTTGCCGATGGCTCTACGGCTGATGATCTCTGGTGGGAATACTAACGGTTCTTACTACCAGGTCCCTATTGGGAGAATCCAAAGCTATCATTCCTTGCCCTCTTGGCCTCCTTCTCCCTCTTAGTCACCTCTACCGCCTGTATTTGCTGGGCGTACAGAACCAACCATGAGAAATTGATATCCAAGAAAGCGGCAAGAAACTCATCCCAACCAATGGGACCCACTCCAACTGTTCTACTTTCCTTCCATTATCGAGACCAGATATGAGCAACCCCTTTCAAACTCATCCCCTATCACCCCCATAATCTTGGTGATCTTATGGATCTCATCAATAAACTCGTGTAGATCCTCATCCACCTTCAACCCAAGGAACTCCGGAGGGTTCATCCTAAGAAAGTCCCTGACTCTCGTTGCTTCTGCATTCCTATTCTGGGGAACATGCGCTACCGCCTACTGGTTGACCTAGGCAATCAAAGCCTGTGCGAACATCTGTATGGATGCCTTAAAATCTTCATGGGCAACCTGCTCGGGCACATGATCCTCAAGGGCTGGTGGGGCCTGCTGGTGCCCATCCCCATTGCCATTCTTGTGGCCGTTTCCATTTCTATTTCTTCTTCCGTTAACTTGGCAAGGAGGCATGATTCTACAAACACGTATATTATAAGTTATAAGGATAGAGAGATATTTCATCACATGACTTACATCATGAAAGAAGGGAACATTTCTGAAAATGTTTTGTAGCCTCTTCGTCATAAGTGTGGTATGTTTCACACCCATGAAAAAGACTCAACATAACTTAGCTTTCAGACACCCTAGGACACTTCAAAACCTAATGATTTTATACCAAATTTGTAAAGACCCAAACATAGGCCCGGATAGAGAAACGAGACAAAGAGCCCCAAGAGGCTCCAAGTTGACCCATGACATAAACATGAAATCTAAAGCTTCAACATAATAATGTGGAAGTTTAACATATAAAATAGTGGAAGTTTGAAAATCTAATAACATCTCAATATCTGAATACATAACATTGATCTGAAACTAAAAACATACTATGTCTCATAAGCCTCTACATACTGATGAGTTGATGGAACAAGACCCCAACTAACTCACTAAAGATTGAAACTGAAAATACTGAACACAAGATGATAAAATGGTAGTCGAAGGACGAGGAGTCACCAACTGACTAAGAGATGCTAACTCTGAGGATTTGGAAAACGGCAAGACTGAATCTGAATGTCTGAGCCTGTATCATGAAATGATACAACATAGAGTATGCAGTCAATATATGAAATGTACCGAGTATGCAGGATAAGTAAAACCACTAAGTAAGTCAGATCATAAATCATGCATATCATAAAACATTTCATCATAAGATTATGAGAGTAAGGCTTGCATGCTATTATTTAAAAACATGACTTAAACATAATTAAATATCATAACTAAATCGAATGACCCAAAGCTGAAAAACTAGTAATCATAACTAAAACTGAACATTGGGTAAAAACTATTGAAAATATAATATCACGACTAATTAACATGCATTACTGAAATCACGAGGAATAATGGGAGACTCATCATATAATCGACATTACCACGATAGAGCTTACATGGTCCCGGCTAATATCCTCAAGTGGGCATAGCCGTCAAAAGCCTTACCAGGGCTAAGGGCACTACCATGATATCGATATCAAGATGAAGGCTCATTGGGGCAGGGGAAGCTCACAAAGGAGGTCCCAAGAATCTGAGCATACCTACATTGGCGTGTAGTTTTGAGGCACGGGGTTTCTGAACCCCTTAGCCTACTCGGTGCTAGACACTACTCCCAGAAACACGCATATGCTCTCCATCATTTTTCAATGAAGCTGAACCATCATCTTTCGATGAAGCTGAATCATTACATATACACATAGTCTAATAACATAACATGAAGAGCCTTGTCTCAACAATACCACAAGCTGAAATTTGGCAGTCTATACTCCATAACCATGTGGTAGGCTAATAACATGAAGTTTAAGTAAATCATGAAACATCCTTGATCATGTGGGCTTGCCCAAACTTAAAAATGCTTTTAAATAGACTTGATAGTCAAAATCATGCATATAGAATTGGGTAATTCGAAATCGTACTTGCATCATAAACATCTCATCATACTTAGAAGTATAGATCATAATCTAAACTCTTCATGAACTTTCATGACTGGGCATCATATTTGTATAACATTGGAAATCATAATTTGTAATTGAAAACACTATAAAACATGCCCATGAATCATAATCCAACATTATAAACATGAATAGAGTATACCCATGATAGGTACTTAAAGAATTCACAAGTTGGGTTAACACCCCATAGATTCATCAACTTAGAATTTCCATGAATTTGAGAAAGAATTGAGAATGGGAGTGGATGAATACACCCATTCATAACCCTACCATGGGTACTTCTAATTTCACAACCTTCTTGAATGCCCAGAGGAATTGGGGAAGAACTTAACGAATCCTAGACTTGATCATCCTTAGGTTCTTTCTAGTCTTGCATGCATAGAGAGGGATAGGTTTAGAATGAGTTAAACTCTCTTAAAAACACCTATCTGATCTTAAAAAAACGTGGCTTAGGACTTAGGAACTTATAAATTATGAAAAAGCCCTTAATAAATTCGCAGAAAAAATCACACTGCCAGTCCCAATGAGGGACTGGATGACTCGTTACTAGCACTCGTCGTTAGCACTAGCAAGCATACCTCTGTTGGTCACCACGAGGGAAAACACTACTCATGGGTGTACCCAACGACTCGTAGTGACCAAGTCATGATGAACACTGCCCAAAATTTAACCTCCATGCCGGCTCCTGACCACGACCAACTCCATGATTCATTGCCCTGGCCACGAGTCGTGGCTTCTCTCATGGTCAACCCCCAAACAAAAATTCTTTCCAACTCCTCCTTCCACTTCACAAGTCATTTAATGACTTGTGAAGTACCTCACGGGTCACTGGATGAGTCGTTTTGTGACCCGGTGTAGAAATTTTTATTTTCTCCATTTGAACCCTTGGGTTTGGTCTTAGGGATTTTGGGGTATTACAGCACCCTACAACTTTTTCTTGCCAATGCAAGCGCCTGATGACCAGTGTGTCTGTGTGACTAGTCTGTTCCACGGAAGCCGACTTGTGCGATGGACAGTGTGGCATGAAGTTGGTCCCTCCTCGGCCAAATTTTGCAAAATCCTAACTTACTATAAATTAAACACTTACCTCCTATTTTCGTTTTTCATGAAATATTTTTAGGAAAGTAGAGAGGAACGAAGGGAGGACGGAGGAAACTCACCTACGGTTGGTTTTTCTTTTATTCTCTTTTATCTACTCTTGTCATTACATGAATTAAACCATGTATTTGATTTCTTGTATGAACATGAGTGGCTAAAACACTTCCTCTAGGGTTGAGGCCACAAGAAATGAATGTGATTATGTAATTTCATCTTTGGTTCAAGTTTTGTTTGTGTTTTGTCTTGAATTCTTGCTTGTTTATACATTTTAATGATTGATCACCATTAGAATGCTTGTGTTAAGCTTTGGAAAAAGCTAAAACGAGAAAACCTAGGCAAGAACTAAGCATTCAAGAAGCAAGTTCAAAGTCTTCATGAATTGATTCGCATTTAGAGTAGAAATATACCTAATTTGTCTTGCTTGATTATTAAAATGGGAAGATAGCTAGACACCGACACAAAATTTTCATATCACCGCATGTAGAAGTAGTTGTGAAACTAAGTCAGGTTAAATGGTTAGAGGTTTAAAAGTCCATAATCAAGGGAATTAACCCTATAAACCACTCCACAGAGTTAATTGCTCACGAATTAGGACATCACATCCCTGCTCAATGATGTAGGTGTTAACCATTTTGTTGTGTTTAAAGGCTTGAAAGACCTTGAACTTTGCGATTAACTTTGTGAGACAACAAATGAAATTTTAATACTTGAACCAAGTTGAATGTAGCGTTGCATTATTGTTAGGCCTTAACTCTAGATGTTTCTTATTATTGTGTTCTGATTAATTTGTGATCACCTATAGATTTAGAAACAAAATCCAAATCTTGAAAAAACAACACTTTTGGAATTTGAATTAGCATTTAAACATCAATATTCAAAAAAAGAGTAGTCCCTATGTTTTCGACATCCAGCTCTTTAGAGTCACTTTACTAATTGTACGACTGCGTACTCTTGCATTCGCTGGAGCGCAAACAAGTTTTTGGCGCCGTTGTCGTAAACTGGTGAAATTGGTGAATTTCTTGTTGTGTTAGTACCTAATTTTGTAAGTGTTGAAAAAAATTAATAGTTTTAGATTTCTTTTATTTCTTTTTTTAGTTTGATACCCTTCTTGACATAATATCATGGAACACAAATATTTTGAATGGTGAATACTCATATTTCGATGATCTTTGTTTGGAGTGTGGAGGACCCCATCTGTGGCAACACTATCATATATGTAATATATGTGGTGGCCAGGATGGCCATTGAAAAGGTTGTCCAAATTCGTATTTCCCTTCCCTAAGCCCTACTATGATCCTTCTATTATTTTTGATGAGTATAGGAATGATGAAGAGGAGGACTTAGAACAGCAAGCACATATAGGAAACATGTTAAAATAGGTCCTTGAGTAGATAAAGTTGATGAGGAAGCATATGGAAGTAATGAGAGTTCAGACTAAGGAAAAAGGAAAGGCCCTAGAAATGATGAAAGCCAAGTTCACGGAGATGATGATTGAGGATAAAACTTGCAATAAATTGCAAGTCACGGTCTTAGGAAATACTCAAGAGGGATTTCAAGTAGAATAAAAGAGTGAATTCTTGGAACAAGCTCAACAATTAGAATCTCCTTAGTTTCTCCATGATGGTCTCACATATATGGCCAATACATTCATGAAAGGGGGGATAGAGCTCCAACCATTTGATATTTCTATGGAGTTGTATATTGCTATGGAGAAGGTGTACAAAAGTAAGGTGGTCAAGCACAATGCAGTTTCAGAGTTGAGGTGTATTGTACCCCACTCTAAGAAATTCTCAACATTAAGTTTGGTTGACAACCTAGAAATATAGTCTTCAAAGCTTATAGACAAAGGTCTAGATGAGGAACAAGCCCCGTATATTCTGAAATTTGCTAAGTCAAAGAGATAGAATGGCTTCACTTACTTAAGGGCCAATAAGTGTAATAGGAGACATCTACTACTTGGTCGTTTCATTTTCTCACCACCACTCTGGAGCATAAGAGGAAATTGGAGAAGAAATTAGGGGTGAGATTCATATCCTCAAAGTGGAGGGAAAAGTGGTGGAACTTGATGTGTCATGCCGCGACTTAAAATCAGGCGCTGCTTGGGAGGCAACCCAAGAGTACCACAAGTACCAATTTTTTTCTTTTTCTTTTTATTGTATTTTTACTTCACCGTTTGTTGTTATTTGTGGTTTACTTAAGCACTAGAAAAAGAGAAAGTCTGAGTATCTTTAGAAGCAAAATCTAAGGATCATGTCAAAGCATAAGTGTGGGGTTGGGGATCCCCAAGATAACAAAGGACAAAATATGTTTCTAGCTAGGCCTAGAGGGCTTAGGAAGTATCTCTCACCTTTATTCTTGATTTTAAATGATGTTTTGGGGACATAACATGATCTAAGTTTGGGGTGAGGGGTAATTTAAAAAAATTTGTGATGTTGGTTTTCAGGTGAAATGTTGCTTGGTGTGAAAATTGTTTTCTTTAAAAGTTAGAGTTGAGCACATTTGACCCACACTATGATTTTTCTTTTTGATTGTTTTGTGAAGGGAGGCACTTTGATCCGAGAATAATTTTTATTTTTCTGTAAATAGTATTTTAGTCATAGTTAGGAAATTTTTCCAACGATGGATGGATGATGACCATCTTGAGAGAAGATTAATCATTACGATTTTTTGTTTTGAGCCCTTAACTAATTAGCTGTTTGATGATTTTGTTGAGTGCTATACATGACTGTAAGATGCAAGTGGTTTTAATTGGAAAGCATGTTGAGCATAGTGTATGACATTGTTTGATACATTTAGGCTCAGGAATATGACTCTATATGGTTAAAGCATAATTCTGAATTCTTGTGATTAGCTGAGTTAAGAATTTGTATAAGTCTGTCTTGAATTAAGCATGTGCTCTGAGTGTAAGGTCTCTTATATATTCCATTCTATTGTGTAGTATCTAGAACTTGTCTGTCGTGTATACAAAACAAAATGAGGGATGATAATTTAGGCATTTCTTTGAATGAGCCTAATATTCATCCTTTGCTTTACCTACCCTTAATGCATAATTCTAGTTAACCTCATTGAGCCTTTAGCCTATTCTTTGATTAACAATATTAAAAGCTTAATCCTTTTCTTTCAATAGCCTTCAATTTGATCAAAAACTCCTAAGAAGATGTGAAAGTTCTCAAGGACAAACCATAGAAGTAATGTACGACTCATAGGATGAAGGTACGAGTCTTACCAGCATGCCGACACTTAGCCAAATCTGCAGCAGCCAAGAACTTACGGAAAGCAGGTACAGCCCGTACAATCCTGCTATGGGTCGTAGGTCCAATCGTGGCACAGTTGACACCAGATATGAAAAACTCCCTATTAGCTTAGGAAAATGTTTCTAATGTTTGTATAAATATCATTTACGTTTTATTTTAGTTAGAGAAGGACATAATAGAGTTAGTAGACGTGTGAATAGTTATTATTGTGAATTTTTTATCAAGTTTTGAGGAGCAATTCTTGGGATCAAATTCTTGATTTTCCTGCATTATTCTTGAGGTTGTTCTTCAATAATCAAATCTGATTTCCTTCTAATTGTTGCTGCAAGTATTTAATTATGTGTTTGCCTATGAATGAGAATTATAATCTTACAACCATAAGAGGCTAAAACCTCCACAACTAGTGGTTTGGGAACCATGGCGGATTAACAAATTAGGGTTGCACAAAAGTGATTCATAACCAATGCAAAAATCTTATATTTTATTCTCTTCATGTTTAAACATTTCTTAATAGTGTACAACGTTAAGACTTGCCCGAATTCTTCACTTTCTTAAACTTAGAGAAGTAGATATTAGGAAAAGATAATTACAAAAAAGCTTTGATCTTTACGATTATTTTATTAACTTGAGTTGTGGTTGCGGGATATTTAAATTTGAAACATATTGATAATGATTACTTTAAAATCGCTCATGAGACCTGATCCGGTGATTGAGTATAGTCCTCCAATAGGGACAAACCAGTCATTTGGATAAACCTAATTATTAGTTTTACAAGTAAGCATTGGGATTGATCACGTCTGTATACCCGAAGTAGTTATGAACTCATGGGAACACTTACCCTAGTTGTTTTCAAATCTTGATTTAAATCACATTTACAATCTATTCTTTAACATTGTTTTCTTTAAACCCCCAATTTGGAGATAACTCACCGATAAGTTCACTTACCGGCATTAGTCTAGATCTTATCTTATTCCCTATAGGTTCGACCCCAATCTCTTAGTTGGGTTCTTTATTGAAAATGGTTGCTTCATACTTTGTCAGGAAGTGTGAGTTTGAGCGTTATCAAAAAGTGGCGTCGTTGCTGGGGAATACGACTAAGATTAGATTAATTGCTTATATTTGATTTTTGATTGTTATTTTGTGAATTACGTTTTCTTTTTGTTTTTGGATATCCAGAGGTTGTTGCTGGGTAAATGACAAGTTCTCTTTGGAGTGGAAACCCCCTGATTTCATTGGATCTCAAACTTGAACGAACACGACGTAGGATGGAAAACTAGGAGCAAAGAGATGTCCACATTGCTGAAGAAGCTAGGCAAGCCGAGCTAGCTCGGAAAGCTGCACTTCAGGACGCGGAGGATGCTCGATATGAGGTCATGAGTGCTGGTCGACATGGGAGGGGAAATAGAGGTCAAAGATATGCCTCTCAATTCTTCGATGAAGATGACCCATACATCGATGAAGTCGGGTCAACTGGAGAAATTCTACCACCACCAATGCTTGCTGGGGCTAAATTTTATATCACTAGTACCATGATTCGGTTGTTGAACATGAAAGGGGTGTTTAGTGGTCATGCAGCTAACGATGCCAACCTGCACCTGACGAACTCCATAGGAATATGCAAGGCGTACAAGTTGCTCGGAGTCAGCCAAGATGCTATAAGGCTAAGACTTTTCCCCTTCTCTTTATTTGGGGAGGCCACATTATTGTTATCGGAGTTGCCCAACAACTCCATTACCAACTGGAGGGAGCTCAAGCAAGCCTTATTAGAGAGATTCTTTCCAATTCCGTAACTTAAGGATGAGATCTATAACTTCAGATAACTTAAAACTGAGGCACTTCATAAAACCTAGCTAAGGTTCAAGAAGAAGTTGTCAAAATGCCTGAACCATAAGATTCTAGATGACAGTTTGTTGGAAATCTTTTACATGTCCTTAAATAACAGTACCAAAGTTGTAGCAGATACAATGTTGGGAGAAGAACTGATGAGTCACACATGGGAGCAAGCCTCTACCATTCTTGATAGGGTGACAAAAACAAACAAGGCATGGCATAATCGGGAGGCAGAAGTAGTAGCTGGCACATATGTTGTTGGTTTAACTGCAGATCAATGTAAGAAAGAAGAAGAGCATGAACAGGAGTTGGCTCATACGCGCACATCGTTGGATTTTCTTACTAAGCACATCATGGGACCTGGAGCCAGAAAGGTAAATGCAGTTGGTACACAGGGACAAGAACTAAGGCAGGACCACTTAGATTCTGAGGAGGAGGCAAACTTCTTGGACAATCAGGTGGCAGGTTTTTGAGCCAATGTCCAAGGGTTTGGACAAGACACTTGGTGCCAAGGTTTTGGAAATCAAGGTCGGAACCAATATAGAGACAACTATAATCGGAATGGGTATAGAGATAGAAGCCAAGGTCATGAGAGCGAAGGGGACTAGAGAAGGAATGATGGCTATCACAACAATCGAGTTGGATTGTACGTGCCTCCTAATGCACGTGAGGGGGAGGCTGGACAAAGTTAGAGAGCATGATGGCTGAGATGCTAAAAAAGGTGAGGTCCATAGATAATCAGTTGAAAGACATCCGTAGTGATATATCAAGCAAGGGTCAGAGAGTGGAGTAACATGGGATGACTATCAAGCATATTGAACAACAGCTAGGCCAACTATTAGCATCTATGAACCCTAGTCAAAAGGGTACACTACCTAGAAACATAGTCCAAAATCTAAAAAATGTGGTCACTGATCACGGGCAAAAATATCATGCCCGTGATATGCTTTATAACTTAAATTAGTCGTGTTGTCTAAGTTATCTAATACATTTTCATGTGATTTTATATAAA
>JACEIK010005459.1:58917-73041 GCA_018107945.1 Datura stramonium | reverse complement strand
ACCTTCCGTGTCTACCAAGAAATAAACCCATCCGCACACTACAGAAACCTTTGTCAGGTAAGTGTGTTAGCAGAGGATGAGTGTGGGGTGGAGGATTCCATAGGTGCACGGCCAAAGTCAATGTCAAGTGTTCAGCCTGAGTCTGATAGAGGGCTTCAAATGGAGAAAGAAGTTGGGTCACGATTTTATTCTGGAAAACTGCATAGGAGTGAAGGGAGAAGTGGGAGAACTCATCTAGGGTTTATCAAATTCCCTTCTCATCTACCAATATCAAGTGGAGAAGTAAGAACTCATCTAGGTTTATCAAATTCTCTCTCATCTACCAATATCGTGTGTGCATGTAGTTTAGGAGTAGATTAATAGTAGTGTAGAGAGTTTTACGAACATGAATGGTTAGAACCCTTCCTCTAGGGTTGAAGCCATGGATTATGATTGTGATTTTATGAAATTGTTTTTGAATTAAGTTATTTATTGCTATTTTGCCTCGTATTTCGGGATTGTTAGTTGTTTTATGATTGATCAAAATAAAAGCATATTTTTAGCTTGGGAAATAGCTTGAGAAGGCATTACCTAGGCTTCGTAGACATGAGAATGAGCATGAAGTAATCTCTGAGAGATGGTTCCGTGTTTGGATAGAAATATCAACACCCGTGCTTGGTTGACACGGGGTTATGAAAGACCAACTTGGATGTCACATCATGACTCAAGAAAGTAGTTGTGAGGCTAAGTTGAGTTAAAATGGTTAGACGCACGAAAGTCCCAATCGTTTCCCGCAAACCACAACATAATTGATTGCCCGCGACTAGAAAATTAAACTCCCGGTTCACAATGTCAAGCAGCCGAGGCTAGATTGTCGTGGTTTAGAGGCTCTAAAGACCATGAACATGCAATTCTAATTATGTGAAAATAACAATTGATAGATCCATGCTTATTCCATTGCAAATCGTAGGCTCGCATGATTATCCGGTTTTAACTCGTGTTGCTCCTACAAGACTTTCTGCACATTTCGTCAATTCAAACTTAGACTTAATTATTCTTCATTGAAAATATCTATCACCAACACTTTCGGTATTTAAGATCACACTAGAAATGATAGTTAGAGGAATGGGTCCAGCCCCCGTGGGTTCTACAATCCTATTCTTAAAAAGAGCCATTATATTACTTGCACGACCCGTACACTTAAGGGCATCGTGCTACCATCGCTGGGCCGATGACTAGGGAGGGAAAGACTACTATTGACCCCCCTCTACAGGTTGTAGATGAAAGGAAGAAAGAGAGCATGAAAGAAGATGAGGATGATGTCGATGAGAAGAACATAATGAGGATGTTGAGCGTTCGAGGCCCCAATTGTTGAAAAGGGGCCCGAAGATGAACAAGGAGCCACACAAATTTAAGGTTATTCCACGAACACCATCACCGTTCCCCAAAGAATGGAGAAGAAGGAGAGAATTGTAAGTTTTAGAAATTCTTGTCAATTCTCAAACATTATCTCGTAAACATACCATTGGTCGAGGAATTGAATAAAGGTCGGATATGCTATGTTTATGTATGACTCAGGACGAAGAAGAGGTCCGTGAGCTATGAGAAAGTTGCTGATAATGTACACCATTGTAGTGCCATAGCTTCACTGTCCTAGCCCGAAAAGGAAGATCCGTGTGCTTTTACTATTCCATGCATAATTGGTGATGTTGAGTTCAGTAGCGGCACTCATGATCCGGGTAGCAAGCATCAATCTCGATGCCACTAGCCGGTGGTTTACGAATTGGGCTTGGGAGCCTTCACACCAATTGCTATGAGACGCAAATGGCTGATAGAGCTGTGAAGAAACCCGTGGGGATCCTTGCTCGATGTGCTTGTAAAAGTTGATAGATTTATATTCCTGCGGACTTCGTGATCCTTGTTTGCAAGGTTGGAGCCGCGAGGTCCCCATCACTGAAGACTATTCCCTACTACCGGGAGGGCCCTAGTGCAGATATGGAGGTTGGCCGCCTGAAGTTTAGACTAAATAGAGAAGAGGTCACCTTCAACGTCCGCGCCCACGAAGCAACCGAAGGAATATAGAGTGGTCTCAAATATAGAAGATGAATTCGAGTTCCTTGATGAAGTTCAATAGTCAAGAGACTTAAGGCCGTGCCTCGATGTTAAATCGTGCGTTGCTTGGGAAACCCAATTGCGGCTTGGTGAATTCCCGAGTAACCGAGCCACCTCGCATCGTGCCACAATATTAGATCAAGCACTTTTGGGAGGCAACTGAAGTGAATTAAATAATTATGCTACATGTGCAAAAAGGAAACGAGAATAGGTGGTAGAAAATTTTCTGAAGAGGTAGGTGTTATGGTTCTCAACACGACTTGTGAAAGGGTTGTGTACGAGCCGTAGCACGAGTCGTGGTGAGAATCGTAGATGTATATCAAGGCATGAGAGTTCGCTTTTGCGCATTCCTATGACTTGTAACTTCATTGTACCTGATCGTAGCACCTACCATGCCTATGAACTATCTTGCATTGACCACAATGAATAGCAAAGACGACGAGTCATAGTACGAATCGTACTGGGCTTGTACGAGTTGTGGGATGCGCCGTAGGTCCACAAGTATGCTCCTCTTCCCTCTATGCTTACATTCTATGCTTCGGGGATGAAGGGATGGTTTTTTAAAAAGGGGAGGGGGTGTACTTGTATTTTACATTTTGATTCATTCGAGGATTTTTCTTGTCAAGTGTTTATTTTTCCTGGCATGTTTTGGATTTTATTTTTGTTTGATTTTTGTTTAATTGGAAAGTAGCTTAAGAGTACTTAGCCATTAAAGTGCACTAGATTTGATATTTTGGAAAACTCAACTTATTAATTTTTTTGATGAATTAGATGTGTACTTGTGATTGCATGCATGATTGTGGACCATTTTATGTCATTTAGTACATTAGCATGTGTATTTTTTTAAGACATGAATAAACCGGATAGGTAGAGTGAATATAAATCATGTACCATGAGTGAGTGAGGTCTGATACCTAGTTAAATATTGTGTAAAGGATCTAAAACTTTCCTACTTGGTCTTTGCATAGGTTTTAAGATAGTTGGTTAGGAAAGGATCATAGGGAGTTTTTTTTGAGTTCATTTTTAGCCTAAATAATCCTACCAAAATTATATAATTCCCTTGATCCGAATTTTGTTGCCTTAAATAGACCATTTTTTCTTTGATCAACCAATTAACCGTAACCATTTTTTATAATAAACCTGTTTTGGCCTTTTTTCCTCCTTGGACGTTGTGAACCCCAACATAGACAAAATTCCTAAGTTGAGGTGGCTAGAATAGGGTTGCATAAAGATTGGGAAGGTGAAAAAGCGATAGAAAAGAGAAAAAAAGGTGACAAATGATATGTGGTGTGAAAAAATAAAAAGGAAAATATAGAAAAAGTGAAAAAGAAAATTCAAAAAGTGAATGATGCATAAAATGCTTGAAAAAACACACCACACTCATACAAATTTATAAAAGAGGGTGAAAGGGGAGGAAAAATTGCAAGAAGCAAAAGGGTGAAAAAAAAGTGAACAAAATGGAGCCACATATATGTAGTGCAAAGGAGGGGTTTTAGTCACTCAAAAGATTCCATGTCTACCTTACCTAGCCCGAAAGCCTACCTTACAAGATAAAGCAAGTCCCGATCATAACCTAACCATCTGATAAAACCGAAGTAGAGAAAATAAGGGCAAGCTTATGGTAACCGATATGCAGTATTTGGAACTTTTTTGTGAGAGTGAGAGTCTCGCTTGTTCAGTCCCATGTCATGTATCTTACTATATCTGTGAGTGGGGGACTTCATTTACTGTGAGGGTACATGGTTTGTGTTTAACTTTACCAGTGGTCTGTGTAAAAAGCATCGGTGATGACTTGACTACCTGTTAATAGCTAGATGACATGTCTTGATCCTTGTTTATCATATTCTGTAGGTGCTTGTAGTGCATGTGTTAATTTGGTTCACTGTAAAAGGGTCCAAAGCTTTTGGAGTCATAGTACAAATTTTGTTTGATATTGGTTGTAGTGTCCTGGGTTTATTTCCTAGTTAAGCATTGTGCTTAGTTTTTATATTTATTTGCCTGAGGACATGCAAAAGTCTTAAGTTGAGGGTGTTGGTTTTCTGTGAGTTTACAACACTTTCGACGCTTAAAACTGAGAAAATAGCATAGACTTAGGTATGTTATATGGATATAAGGCACTTTTGCTTTTATTTAGGAAAAAATAAGTGTTGGAGCAAAGAGGAACAAAAGAAGCCTTAAAATGTAGAAAATCAACCAAAGTACCAGTTTCAGTACGAGTAGTACCTTGATTGTACGAGCCGTACTGAGAACCGTGATGAAAGTCAGAAGGCTGAAGTGGAAGAAGGCAACATACGACACTAAGTACGAGTCACACCAAGATGGTATGAGCCGTAATTGGAGTTGTGGAAATGTTCAGAAGAATTGCGCAAAAGCATACTCCTAGCACAGATGGACTCATGAACCGTAGCATCAATGTACAAATCATACCAGGAGTCATGATGAACTTCAGAAGATTTTTTAGTACTTGGCAGAACTTCAGACACTATGGAGAGTATGAGTCATGGCAAGAAGGTATGAGTCGTACCACAACACTCGTGAAGAATTTCAAAAGATGTCAAAGTTCTCAAGGCCAAACTATGAGAGCAGTGTATGACTCGTAGGATAACACTTAGCCAAATCTGTAGCATCCAAAAACTTACGGAAAGGAGGTACGACTCATACAATCTGGCTACAGGTCGTAGGTCCAATCATGGAACAATCGGCACCAGATATGGAGAACTCCCTGTTAGCTTAGGAAAAGGTTTCTAGTGTCTGTATAAATATCCTTTATGTTTTATTTTAGTTAGAAAATGAAAGAATTTAGTTAGTAGACGTGTGAATAGTTATTATTGTGATTTTTATCAAGTTTTGAGGAGCAATTCTTGGGATCAAATTCTTGATTTACTATATTATTCTTGAGGTTGTTCTTTGATAATCAAATATGATTTTCTTCCAATTATTGTTGTAAGTATTTAATTATTTATTTGTCTATGTAATCTTACAACCATGAGAGGCTAAAATCTCAACAACTAGGGTTGTGGGAATCATGGCAGATTAATAAATTAGGGTTGTACAAAAGTGATTTAAAACCAATGCGAAAAGCTTGTATTGTATAATCTTCATGTTTAAATGTTTCTTTATGGTGTACAACGTTAGTACTTGCCCAAATTATTTACTTTCTTAAACATAGAGAAGTAGAGATTAGGAAAAGAGAATTACAACAAAGCTTTGATCTTTACGATCAGTGTATTAACTTAAGCTATGGTCGCTGGATAGTTAAATTTGGAACATATTGATAATAGTTAGTTTGAAATCGCTCATGAGACTTGACCTGGTGATTGAGTATAGTCATCCAATAAGGACAAACCAGTCATTTGGATAAACCCTAGTTATTAGTTCTACAAGTAAGCACGGAGATTGATCACGTGTGTATACCCGAAGTAGTTATGAACCCATGGGGAACACTTACCCTAGTTGTTTTCAAATCTTATTTAAATCACAATTACAATCTTTTCTTTAACATTGTTTTCTTTAAGCCCCCCAATTTGGAGATAACTCACCAACAAGTTCACTTACCGGCATTAGTCTAGATCTTACCCTATTACCTATGGGTTCGACCCCAACCTCTTAGTTGGGTTCTTTATTGACAATGGCCGCTTTATACTTTGTCGGGAAATGCGAGTTTGAGCATTATCAGGAAACAAAGAGGAAATTGATGAGTTGAACATTCAAGGGGTAAAGTAAACGAAGAGATAGAAAGTGATGTATTAAAAGCGATTAGGGAAGATAGTCACTATTACTCGTCAGAATAGTACCTACCCGTCCCTTAGCTTACATTATAACCCGATACGTCCTACTTGGTCTTACATCTGAATGTTCATGAATTAGTTGAGTAATACACTAAGGGCAGCATATGGATCGTTGCATGTGTATGTTAATTCATTTTTAGAGTGAGTGTAATTGTATTCACATACCCATACATTTTCTTATTTGAAAAATGAAGAGTGAAAATGGGTATCTTTCTTGTTGCGAGGGCACATGTTTGAGGAAGGATGAAACTCATGACGGACTTCTTGATTGGTTAAATTGCATAAGTTTGCTAAAGCTTCGGAGTCGGTTCTTGAGTAAAGGAGGTCTTCACTTAGTTATATGTGATTTTAGTTGGTTATATACATCACATGCTCTATTTTAAACTTGCTATCTAAATCAATTGTTATAGCCTTAGCTTGAGTCGTCTTACTTCAATTGGTTATGTGTGAGTTCTTCATGTCCATGAGATGTGATGGAGTTGTTCGATGACGAACAAGGCTTTAAGTGTGGGGTAGTGATCTTGGGCATATTTACATGCCCAAGTGTTACTTTATTACTTAATTTTAACCATGTTTGTAAATTTAATTAATTACATTCTCATGTAATGTTGTATAATTGCGTGCATGAACTAACCAATGTGATTAGCCCTTGTTTGTAGGAATAAAAAGCTAAGGATGGGCGTAAATATGGGGATGCACGAGTAAGTAGGAAGCTCGAAATTAATTTCAATGGCGTCGCATGAAGGTAGCGTAATGAGTGGGCTGCCAGCACATACCAGCACACCATACAAGGTGGGCAGCTCGTTAGGTGCCGTTCCACGGTGTGCCTGCACATGCAAGATGCATGCCAGGCAATGTGAGCCTCATGGAGCTCGACCTGTAACCCTAGTTGGGAGGGTGTTCATACCCTACCAAAGGTAAGAACTATGACTGGCGTGATATCACTCGTGACTAAGGGCGACAATCTCCAATAACAACGACCCCTGCTTACGCCAATTGAGACAAAGGAGACACTCTACAATAGCGAGGATCCTATATTCCTCGGGATATGGGAAATATTCTCTAATATCTAGGGTCCTTATCCTACAATGGAACGTATTTTAGAGAGATGGGTACATTGGAACCATGGCCTACTCGATGTTGTGCACTACTCCCAACTGAGCATAAGATACATGTAACTAAAAGTCTGAAGCTATGTCCTAAGACTAGTCGGAACCACTTTATCTAAAAAAGATTTTGAGAGCCTAAATGACTATGAACATGTTAATATTGAGGTCTCAAAACTAATGTTCTAAGACTAGTCATGGATGCTTTCTAGCTAGCAAGAGGCCTAAGAATCTAAGAACCATAAACATGCTAATCATACTAAATTCATAAGAATTATAGACCCAAATCTTAGTGTAAATCATATGTACTGAAATCAAGGAAGAATTATTCATATCAAACGGACCATATTTTCAAAAACTATGCTAAATCATGGTTTAGTCTGTAATACCCCGAAAACTCCAAGATCAGACCCGACGATTGAAATTGAAAACATAAGATCTTCTGCACCAGGTCACTGGACGAATCGTCCAGTAACCCGTAAGGTGCACCACGAGTCGTTAAGTGACTCATGGGGGAGAGGGAAAGTTTGATTGGATTTTTGATCTGGGGGCTGACCACGGGTGAAGCCACAAGTTATGGTCAGCACCATGAGTCGTTAGGTTGGTCATTGTCAGGAGTTCGACTTGAATGTGCAGGGTTTGGCAGTGCTCCCAACGACCAGTCATCGCGAGTTTTCGGGTATCCCTCGTGGTGACCAATGATGATAAGCTTCCAGTGCTAGCAACGAGAGTAGACCACGAGTCGTGGTCCTTGACGATGAGTCATCCAGTCCCTCATTGGGACTAGTAGTATGATTTTTTCCTGCAAATTTAGTAAGGGTTTTTTTCATAATTCCTAAGTTCCTATGACCTAAACTACATCGTTTAAAGCTCAGATAAGTGTGTTTTAAGAGGTTTTAGCTCATCCTAAGCCTATCCTCTCTGTGCATGCAAGCCTAGTAGTTTCTAAGGGTCATCAAGCTTAGGATTTATCAAGTTCTTCCACAAATTACTTTGGGCATCCAAAAGAGTTGTGTAATCAAAATTTCCCAGGTATGTAGGGTCACAAATGGGTGTATCCATCCACTCCCATGCACAATACCTCTTCAATTTCATGTGATTTCTAAGTTGATGAATCTATGGGGTTTTAACCCTACTCGTGAATTCTCTAAATATCTATCATGGGTATTCTCTATGTATATTTATAATGTTGAATTATGATTCATGGGCATGTTTTATAATGTTTTCAAATCACAAATTTTGATTTCAAAGTCTTACAAATAAGATGCCCATCTATGGAAGTTCATGAAAAAATGAAATTTGATCTGTGCTTCTAGTTATGATGAGATGTTCATGATGAAAGTATGATTTCAAATTACCCATGCCCTTGTTCACGTTTTGAGTAATCAAAGTCTATTTCAAGTATGTTAAGTGTTGGGCAAGCCCATATGATCAATTATGTTTCAGGATTTATCTATCTTTCAAGTTATTAGCTTACCACATGGTTTTGGAGTCTAGACTCCACTCTTAATCATCTTGTGGTATAGTTTGAGCCAAGGCCCTTCATGTTATGCTTTCATAATATGTATGTCATGTCATGATTCAGCTTCTTCACTAAATGATGGTCAGCTTTATTGAAAAATAATGGAGAGAATATGCATGTTTTGGGGAGTAGTGTCTAGCACCGAGTAGGATAAGGGTCAGTCAACCCTATACCTCAGAAGTACGTGCCAACATAGGTATGTTCGACCTCCATGAGTTTACCCTGCCCCCAAGGGGCCTTCAACTTGATATTGATATCATGGTAGAATCCTTAGCTGGCAAGGCTTTGGACGGCTCTGCACACTTGAGTGTAATAGTCGGGACCATGTAAGCTCTATCGTGGTAATGTTAGTTATATGACAAGTCTCCCATTATTCTCATGATTTCAGTTATGCATGTTCATCAGTTAAGATATTATGTTTTTAGCAGGTTTGACCCAATGTTTAGTTCTACTTATGATTAAAATTTTTCTACTTTGGGTGAATTGATTCAGTTATGATTAACTCATGTTTTCAATAATAGCATGCAAGTCTTACTCTCAGATTCTTATGATGAAATTTTTTATGATATGCATGATCTCTAATTTTACTTACTTACCGATTTTACTTTCCTTACATACTCAGTACATTCCACGTACTGACCGCATATTCTATGTTGTATCATTTCATGATACAGGATAGATATTAAGGCTTAGTCCCTCCGCTAGCCAGATCTTCAGTGTTAGCATTTCCCAGTTAGAGTTAGTGAGTCCTCATCTTTTGAGGGCCCTTCTTGTCAATTATATTCAGTATTTTAGTTTCATACTTTAGTGAGTTAGTTGGGGTCTTGTCTCATCAACTCATCAGTAGTAGAGGCTTATCATACATAGTATTTATTCAGCTTCAAACATGTGATATGCATTCAGACATTCAGATGTTATGTGGTTTTCATACTCCCTCTATGTTATATGTTAGATTTTCGCATTTAAAATGTTGAGCTTAGATGCTATCTTCATTCTATGGGTCAACTTGGAGCCTCTCGGAGTTCTTTGTCCCATGTCTCGATCCAGGCCTATGTTCGGATCGAGATAGACTCTTAGAAATCACGCTATTATCATATCATGGACATAAATCATGAATTTAAGAAGGGAATCATGAACATACATAACTATTGATCATAAGATCCTTGAAATCATGAACATTATATGCTATTTATCATGAAAACCTTGAAAACATGAAAGACATGAGGGAATTCTTATATATAATTGAAACCCTAGGACATGATTTTCTAGGGAGTTGATAAGACTAGGGTTCATGAAATATTTGGGACACAAGGGTGAAAGGAAACCCTTTTTGAATTCCCACATACTTGGTAGAAGTATCCCCCTAAAGATCTTGAAGCTTACTGCACCTTGGAGAGGAAACCCTAGTTCTTGAGCCTTGAGAGAAGAAGGGAGAAGATGACTTACAGATGATGTTGAGTAGATTGAGGGATTGGACTAAGAAAATCCCTTTAATTTGTCCCATAGGAAGCCTAAAATGACCTTGTTTAGGAGTTAAAAATATAGGAAGTTATGAAAATACCCCTAGGAAATTGCACTTAGAATTTTGTCTGCCAGTCATCACAACTCGTACCAATGAGTCATACCACAAACCACAACAACGACTCGTACCACCTTACCACGCATCGTACCATGTCTCATGGTTAACCAAGATTTCCTAAGCATTTATCTAATTTTCCCTACCATAGACCGTCACTACGACTCGTACAATCTAGGTAGGAATCGTAGGATCCACTCATGGCTCTTGACAAACTTCTATTGAACCCTCCGGTCTTCACACTATGGTTCCTTGGTATAACTCGTACAATCCTACTACGAGTCGTACTGAGGCTCGTTCTGAGGGCATTTTCTAGTTTTCTCTTTGTGGTCAAACTTCAAATCTAGGGTTTAGTCTTAGGGAATTTTAGGATATTAAAATGGGTGTACGGTGTGCAGGCCAAAAAGGAGCAAGCAGCTCATCATGTGCAATCCAATGCATAGGTAGAGGACCACAAAGCATGGCCCTTGCGCCTATGGGAAGCTGTGGCATACAAGCCCCTACAGCCTGGCCCTACCTTGCTTCGTCCGTTCATTCACCAACCCGTTAATATGCCTACTCCCAATCCCTATATAACTTTTAGCCCTTGTTGTTTTTAGCCCTTGTTGTTTACTCACCCAACATGTTCATACATATATCCACTTAATGGTAAAATCTTTCTAGGGTATAACATATTTTCTCCCAGAATCATTCATCCTCGAATGAGGGTGAACTTCACTTCCATATCTTTATGCATATATAGAATTTCCAAAATTAGTAATAATTGAAACTTATTAAGTACATACCTTTTCATCAAGTTGGTTTCATGAATAGGTATGGATATTTCTGTCTCATCTCCTCTACATCCTAAGTTATCTCCTTAATATTTTTACTCCTCCATACCACTTTAACTGAGGCAACCTCTTTGGTCCTAAGTTTCTTAATTTTCTAGTCGAGAATAGCAACAGGTACCTTTGTATAGGTCATATCATCATAAATCTAAACATACTTGACATGCATAACATGTACCGAATCTCTTATACATTTGCGTAACACAGACACGTAAAACATAGGATAAATCACTTCAAGTTCTGCAAACAACTCATGTTCATAGGCTAGCTTGCCTACTCATCATATGAACCTATAGGGTCCAACATACCTCAGGCTCAACTTTTTTCTTTTACTAAAGCACATAATGCCCTTCATTAGCGATACCTCAAAAAGACCTAGTCATCAACATCAAAATCTAGCACCCGACAACGCACATCACTGTATGACTTTTGCCTACTCTAAGATGTTTGTAATCTACCTCTAATAAGCTTCACCTTATAAATGGCTTGATGTACCAAGTCTTGCCCTAATAAATCTGCTCTACTAAGTGTAAACTAGCCGACTGATGATCTGCACTTTTGCCTATACAAAGCTTTGAAAGAAGCCATTTGAATACTCGCATGGTAGCTGTTATTACAAGCGAACTCTATCAGGGGCAAGTTTTTATCCCAAATTCCTTTGAAATTTAGTATGCAGGCATGCGACATACTTTCAATTGTCTAGGTGATACGTTCAGCTTGTCCGTCAGTTTGGGGTTGGAATGTTGTGCTAAGGATTACTTCAATGCCTAGGACTTTTTGGAATGACTTTTAGAAGTTCGCTGTAAACTAAGCTCTTCTGTTTGAGAAGATAGATATGAGAACCCCCATAAACATGGACCATATTACATATGGACAACCTAGAATACTCTTTACTGCATAGGTAGTTCTGACTGGCAGGAAATAGGCCAACTTCTTCAATCTATTTACAATTACCTAGATCAAATCATACTTCTTGATTTTCTAAGGCGAACTTGTAATGAAATCCATGTTAATTACTACCCATTTCCATGCAGGGATCTCTATGTTTTGGGTCAATCCTCTTGACCTCTAATACTCAACCTTTTTTTGTTGGCACTTTGGACACTGAGCTACAAAGATTGTAATGTCTTTCTTCATGCCATTCCACCTATAAAGCTACCTCAGGTAACTGTATCGCTTCATTGCACCTGGGTGTATTGAATAACAGGAATAATCGGCTTCAGTCAAGATCTACTCCCACAACATACCTATATTGGGCACACATAAGCAACCCTGATATCTGAGAACTCCATCCAGCCCACATTCAAGCAACGACTACTTCTATTGCGGTATCCTATCTCTTTGCATTACTAACTCTGGGTTGTAATACTAGCTCTGTTTCACTTTTTCCACCAAAGAAGACTTTGCAGTTTCTTGAATTTTTACACCTCCGTCTTCTGTATTTAACAACTGAATTTGCAAGTTAGCTAATTGCTGCAAGGCCTACACCATTTCTATTTTTTCAATTTCAACTTGACTTATGCACTCCATAGACTTGCGGCTTAAAGCATCGGTCAATATATTTGCTTTACCCATATGGTATAGAATACTTACATCATAGTCCTTTAGAAATTCTAGCCACCTCCTCCTTATCATGTTCAACTCTTTCTACTGGAAAAAAGTACTGAAGGCTCTTATGACCGATAAATATATCAACATGCACCTCATAAGTAGGGTAGTTCTGCTCGTGCTTGCTCAATTGCCTCGAAGCATAGGCAACGACTTTGCCATATTGCATCAAAACGCAGCCTCAACCAATCTTGGAAGCATCACAATAAACAACATCACCCTCTATGCCCTCTGGAAGAGTCAGGACAGGGGTTAAGGTCATCTTATGCTTTAACTCTTGAAAACTCTGCTCACATGCCTCTATCTAGTGAAACATAGTGTCCTTATGGGTCAGCATGGTTAATAATGTGGAGATGGTAGAGAAGCCTTCTACAAGTCTATGGTAATAGCCTACTAAACACAGAAAACCATGAACCTCCATAGGATTCATGGGTCTGGGTCAATTCTTCACGCTTTTATCTTCTGACTGACAACTCTTATACTTTCACTTGTAATCAGATGACCAACAAAAGCCATGAATATCAACCAAAATTCACACTTAGAAAATTTAGCATACAAACTGTGATCTTGAAGATTTTGTAGCAAAATTCTTAGATGGTCTGCATGTTCATCTTTAGATCATGAACATATCAAAATGTCGTCAATCAATATGATTAGAAATACATCAAGGAATGGCTTAAACACCCTGTTCATCAAATCCTTGAAATCTTCTAGGGCGTTAGTAAGCCCAAATGACATTACCAAGAATTCATATTGACGATACCTAGTACTGGAGGTCTTCTTAGGGACATCGACTTCCCTGACTCGCAACTGATGGTATCCAGATCTCAGGTCCATTTTGTAAAAGCACCTAGCACCGTGAAGCTAATCAAATAAATCATCAATTTTAGGGAGTGACTACTTATTCTTAATTGTTACCTTATTCAACTTCCTATAGTTCATGCACATTCTCAATGAACCATCTTTCTTTCGTACAAACAACATTGGCGCACCCCACGATGATGTGATAAAGCCCTTCTCAAGTAAATCTCTCAATTTCACATTAAACTCCCTTAGCTTAGTAGGGGCCATCTATAGGGAGGTATTGAGATAGACTGGGTACCTGGAAGTAAGTTAATCACAAAGCGTATCTCTCTTTTAGGAGGAAGTCTAGGAATATCCTCTGGGAAGACTACTAAGAACTCATTAGCACCGAAACCAACTGAAGATTCACAGGTTCTCTTCCCAAGTCTCTGACTTGAATCAAATAAAAAATACAGCCCTTAGACTAGCTTTGGGCATTGCAGAATTTCCTTTGGGCGTTGAAAAATTGCCTTTCCATTCTAGGACTAGCTCATTTGGAAATTGGAAACTAAGGACCTTTGCTCGAAAATCAACATCAGCATAATAGGTAGCTAGCCATTCCCATTGTCAGATCAAAATCAACCATATCAAGTTTAACTAAGTCAGCTAAGGTAGGTTTGTCACATACCAACACTGAACAATTGCGGTACATACTCCTAGCTAAGACAGACTCACCACTTGGTGTAGATACAACAAAGGTGTAGACAACAGCTCTGGAATTACCTCAGACTTACTAGCAATCAATGGGGTAACATAAGAA
>JACEIK010005459.1:17402-54835 GCA_018107945.1 Datura stramonium | reverse complement strand
CACACATGTACACACACCACCATGATTCCAATGATATGTAAGACGTGTCCAACCTATGGACACACTGAGGAAAAAAGCCTAAAGGACATCCAACCTATGGATGCACTTTACTCATGACTCATAACCTGAAGGACTGACTGAAACTCAAGATGGACTTATGAATATGAACTTCTTAGCTTGTAAGTTGTAGAACTTAGAGTTACTTGCGAAGCATTAGATGACTACACTTAGGACTCCCAAGTAGATGGCTTGACGCTTTAGCGATTGGAAATTAAGATGTAGGATGCCTTTTAAGAAATCAAACTGTCGCCTTTATCTTTGCTTAACTATGTAATCTACAAGCTAGTAGCCAATACCCTCATCATAGGGTCCTCCTATTGATTCACCAATTTCATATACAACCACCGAGTCACACCGATAACAACATAATATTCGCCATAAACATTCTTTGCATCTCTTCAACTTAGCATATTGAACAAACATATCATTACTCTAAATTTACTCTTGAAGGCTTTAACAATACTGCCGTTCAAATTTTCTACTCATTAATAACATGTCTCCCTACTTATGTAATTTATCAATAGCATTCTCTTATGATACATAGTTTACAATAACAATCCAAACAAGAAGAACTTAACAACTTAAGGCTCTTTATGTTCCAATATAAGGCAACAGTTAAGTGATAAGGATATGAAAAGAACATGGAGACTTAAATCAAGTAGGATATCACAAATTCCTTATACATTACACATTGTGCAGACCATTCATTCACTCTATGACAATATGTTCGCGTACAATCTCATAACTTGAAAGTAATTTCACTTTGAATATTTTGACTTAGGAACTTATGAAGCAATTAATCAAATACTTTGGATACAATATCTCAAAAAAATTCTAGAACTAGGATTCTCACATTTGAAAGAAAGATTTTACATACCTCAAAACATTGACTTTAACTTAGCTGACAATAATTTAGCTCTAAGCTCGTGATTCTTCAAAGCTTAAGCCAATAAATCCTTAAAGCTAAGCTAATAAAGGCCAAGAATTTGTCCAGAAACATCATCCAATATATAATACCCCAAAAGTCCCTAAGACTACACTCAGGATTGGAAGTGTGATCAGCAGAAAGTGAGAAGTATTTGACTTAGAACTAGTCACAGAATGATCTCTTGGAAGTCACCACAAGTCTGGTGAGACTCATGGTAAATAGGCAGAAGAAACCTCGGCCAAAGGACGACTCAAGGAATGAGACATAAGTAGGAAGCAGAATCCTTTCATATTTTAGCATGCATGTATGATTCATAAATTCAGTTCAGTCAAGTATCTCAGCCCGGAGTCAATCACTCCACTAGTTTTCAGCTTTAGATATTTAGTATTTAGGATTTCAGTTCTATTCCCAACTTTTTTCTCAGTATGTTTAAGCAACATTCAAGGATGAATGTTCCTAAGGGGGACATATTATAATACCCAAAAGGTGCCTAAGAGTAAATTCAGGATCGAAAGTGTGATCAATGGAAAGTGGGAAGAATTTGACTCAAAATGAGTCATAGAACAATCTGTTGGAAGTACCACGAGCCGTGGTAAGTAGGGAGCAAAAACCTTTTCCAAAGGACGACTCAAGGAATGAGTCCTTGTTGGGAACAATGACCTATTAAGTTCCCCATCGTGAGTCAGTAGTCTAGTCTTCGTAGGACCAACGAGTCAAGTATCAGTCTATTATATCGAGTAACGAATCGTCCTGACTAGTCATAGGAGGAGTTCAAAAAAAGGTCCAAGATTTGGTTAAGGGGTAACGGAAGGATATAACGACCCATTGGAGCAAGGAACGACCCGTTAAAGATAACCATTGTTGGAATTCTAGAAGTTAAGCATTTACTTACAGTGATGACAATTGGTGAAAGTAATGAGTCATTGTAATGAATAAAGACTCATCCTATTCAGTTGTGGTTTGAAGGTCAGAATCTGGAAGAAAATGGAGGAAGTAACGAGTGTTGCAATAGGCTGTTGGATCGAGGGACAACTCGTGGTATGAATCGTTACTCCTGACAGTGTAAAAATTTCTGCGAATTTAGTAAGGGTATTTTTGTAAGTCCTAAGCTCCTAAGCTCTAAACCACGTTGTTCTAAGCCCTAAAAGAAGTATATTGAGGGGGTTTAACCTATTCTAAATCATTCCCATGCATGCAAGATTAGATATTTTCCATTGAAGATCAAGCCAAGAATTTTCAAGTTCTTCTCCAAATCTCTTGGGCTTTCAAAAACAAGTGTAGATTAAATTTACTCAGGTATGTAGGGCTATGAATGAGAGTTACCTTTCACTGTCATTCCCATACTTCTCCTCAAGTAAATGAATTCAAGTCTTAAATCAAGTTAATGTCTTATGGTGTTTTAACCCAAATTTGAAGAAATTCTTTATGGTTTGATTATGGGCCAATCCCCTGCATGTTTCAATGTATGTTTTAAGATTTATAGGTAGATTTTATACTTATTTTGATTACAAATTCATGATTTCAAGTTTTATAGAATTATTCCCTATTATGTAAGTTTTATGAAAAGTCAAGTTTATGATTCATGATCTCAATTATGATGAGATATCTAGTATGATTGAACGTTTACAAATTTTCATGTATGAATCCATGATTTTATTTATGAAGTCTATTTAACCTATGTATGATTTTGAGATTTGGGAAAGACCATAAAAGAAAAGTATGTTTTATGGTTTAGCCAAGGCTAAAAAGATCAAATGACAGATATATATATTGGAGTCAAGACTCCCCGCTATTCAGATTTAAGCTATATTTTGAAATGCTTTATAGTCAAGATACCAAAAATATCTTCATGAGCTTTGTATATGTTTTTGGGATTAGTGTCTAGCACCAAGTAAGCTTGCAGTTCCAAGGTTTCCCAGTCTCATAAACAACGTGCCAACGTAGGTATATATTTTTGGACCTCTTAAGAGAGTGTTTCCTTGCCTAAGGGCACACCCGTGGTATCACACCTCCATTGTTCTAGCAAGGCATAAGATGACTCTACCCACTTGAGAAAGTTAGTGGGGCATCACATAAGCTCTCTCATGATGGCGTCGGTTAAGACGAGTCGTCCATTATTCCTCATAATTTTAGCTATGCATGTTTATGACTTATGATATTAGGTTTTCAATAGGTCTGACTCAATGATCAGTTATAAGCTTTTACATAAGATTTCAGCTATGGCAAGCCATATGATTCTATTTTCAGCTTTGAGTCATTCTACTCAGATATGAGATTCAGTTTAAGACTATATTTATGTTTTCAGACTCAAATTTCAGCATGCAGCATTACTCTTATGATCTTATGATATATGTTTATATGTATGATTTTAGTTAACATATACTCAGCATGTTTTACTTACCTTGGATACTCAGTACATTCCAAGTACTGACCGCATACCCTATGCTATATCATTTCATGATACAGGTTTAGATGTTCAGACTTAGCCTTGCTGTTAGATAGTCTCCAAAGCTTAATCCAATTCTCCTATTGGTGAGTCCTCATCTTTAAAGGACCCTGAATTTAATGAGTTGTGTTATCTTTTTATTTCAGACTTTTAGTGAGCTAGTTGGGGATGTTGTCCTTTCAGCTCTTCTGTTATGTTAGAGGCTTATTCAGACATTATATAGAACTTCATCTTTGTCAGTATTGACTCTTTTTAAGATTTCTATGTATTCAGACATCCGCTTATACATATTTGATAATATTAGTTTCCGCTTGAAGTATGCTCCTGCTGTGTTCATGCCATGGGTTGACTTGGAGCCATCCGTGGTTTAGGTCCTGTGTCTCGATCCGTGCCTATGTTTGGTCGTGACAAACTTGGTATTAGAGCAAAGGATTAGAGTGTCCTAGGGTGTCTGAAAGCTGGGTTGAGTAGAGTCTTTTCAATGGGTGTGAAGCGCGCCACACTTATGGGGGATAGTCTACAAGACGTTCTAAAAAATTTCCCTTCTTTCATGATCTATGTCGTGTAATGAAGTACCCCTCTATCCTTCTAACTCGTGATATACGCATTTATAGAATCATTCCTCCACGCCATATGGATGGAATAAGGAACAAAAATGGAAATGGCAATGACAATAGCAATGGGAACGAGCACCAGCGGCGGCGCCAGCACCAACAGGTCTTTTGCCCGAGCAGGTCTCTCATATCGAGTTTAGAGAGGCATTTCAGATGTTGGCAGAAGCTTTGACCGATCAGGTCAATCAATAGGTGGTGGCCATGTCCCTCAGAATGGGAACTCAGTAGCGGCTCGAGTTCGGTATTTTCTCTTGATGAATCCACCTGAGTTCCTTGGGTCAAGATTGAAGGAGGACCTACATAAGTTTTTGTAGGAGATTCAGAAGATCACCCAGATTATGGAGGTGATGAGAGAAGATGGGCAGACTTAGCCTCCTATCAGCTTAAAGGGGTTGCTTATATTTGGTAACATCAATGGAATGACGGTAGAGTAGTAGGCGCAGTTCCCGTGAGTTTGAATGAGTTCATGACAGCCCTCATAGACTGATTTTTCCCTAGGGAGTTGAGGGAGGCAAAGGTTGCATAGTTTGTCAACTTGAGGCAAAATGATATGACTATTCAAGAGTACGCCTAAGAGTTCACTGGCTATGCAAATACGCGCCAGAGATGGTTATGGATCAGAGAGACCGTATGAATATATTTGTGTATAGAGTGTCAAAATCACTGGTCAAGGAGTGTAGGACTGCAATACTGAACAACGATCTTGATTTCTCCCATTTGGTGATATAGCCCAGCAGATTGAGGCGGATCAGATACGGGAAAGGGAGAGAGAGGCCAAGAGGGCAAAGACAAGTAGCTTTGGGTTTTCCCAGCAGAGGTTCGATGGCGGACATAATCAGTAGCCCCACCAGAGATCATGATCACCAGCACCATCACCAGCCAGTGTGCCATCCATATCCAAGCGTGATCAGAGGGGGAAAGATATAATGCTCACGAGGACATGGGAGCAGGTCAAGGGAGCCCAGCATACCAATTTGCAGTAAGTGTGGCAGGAATCACCCCAAGGAGTGCCTAGCAGAGTCAAGCTCATGTTTAGGGTCTGGTAAGCTAGGACACCTACTCAGAGACTGCCCATCAACCAAACAGGGCCACAGTAAAAGCCATGACATAGTCACCAGTTCAGCAGCTCCACCAGTATGTCCTTCTCAGTTGGGTTCATCCAGTAGGCAGGTGGTGGTCAGCATCATAAAAGATTTTATGCCCTCTTGTCTTGTTAGGAGCAGGAGGTCTCTCTAGGTGTAGTCACTAGTATGTTATATGTATTTCTCTTGATATATAGGTATTGTTAGATCCAGGGGATACCTTATATTTTGTGACACCTTATGTTGCTACTTGTTTCAGAGTTAGTCCCGAAATTCTATCAGATCCTTCTCAGTCTTTCCTCCAATCGATGACTTAGTTGTAGCTCGATGGATATACAGAAATTGCCCGGTCACAGTCCGTCAGAAAGTCACCTTAGCAGATCTAGTAGAGTTAGACATGACTGATTTTGATGTTATCTTTGGTATGGATATGTTGCATGCATGCTATGCCTTAGTGAATTGTAGAACCCATATGGTAGAGTTCCGATTTCCATGTTAGACAGTCCTAGAATGGAAGGGTTGTTCAGCTATGCCTGTAGGTCACTTTTTTTCCTATCTTAAGGCTAGAAAGATGATTTCTAAGGGTTGTGTGTACCCTCTAGTTAGGTTTAAGGATGCTACATCCAAGACCCTGACTCTTTAGTTTGTCCCTGTTGTGTGTGAGTATCCGAAAGTTTTCCTAGACGATCTGCAAAGAATCCCTCCCAAGCGGGAGATTGACTTTGGTATTGACCTTCTTCCCGATGCGCAGTCTATATCTATTCCTCCTTATAGAATGACTCCATCTGAGCTTAAGGAGTTAAAAGACAGTTTAAGGTTCTCTTAGACAAGGGTTTCATCAGACCTAGAAAATCTTTGTGGGGTGCACCAGTTATATTTGTTTGAAAGAAGGATGGGTCTCTTTGTATGTGCATAGACAATCAGCAGTTGAACAAGGTTACCATCAAGAACAAGTAACCTCTCCCCAGATATTGATGACTTGTTTGACCAACTTTAGGGTGCTAAGTGCTTCTAAAAAATATATCTCAGATCCGGCTATCACCAGCTCAGAGTTAGGGAGAGTGACATTCTGAAGACAGCCTTCAGGACTCAGTTTGGTCACTATGAGTTTGTATTTATGTCTTTTGGACTAACAAATTCTCTTGCATCTTTTATGGATCTGATGAACAGGGTATTCAAGCCATATTTTGACTTGTTCGTAATTGTCTTCATAGATTATATTCTTATATATTATTCGAGAGAGGAGGAGCATGCCGCACGTTTGAGGATTGTGCTATAAAACTCTCAAGGATAGCTAGTTGTTTGCTAAATTCAACAAGTGCGAGTTTTGGTTAGACTTAGTAGCATTTTTGGGTCATGTGGTGTCTAGTGAGAGGGTGCAGGTGGACTCGCAAAAGATAAAGGTGATGAAGAATTGTCCTAGCTCAATTAGTCCTTTAGATATCAGGAGCTTCTTGGGTTTTGCTGGCTATTATAGGAGGTTTTCTGAAGGATTTTCATCCATTGCGGAACCATTGACTAAGTTTACTCAAAATAAAGTGAAATTTCAATGGTCGGATGCCTGTGAGGAGAGTTTTCAGGAGTTAAAGACTTGACTCACTTCAACCCCAGTATTGACCCTACCGGAGTGCAAGGCTGGCAGGAGTGCGAGATGGCTTTGTTGTGTACTACGATGCATCTAGGGTTGGTCTTGGTTGTGTGTTGAAGCAGCATGGTAAGGTCATTGCGTATACCTCTAAACGACTTAAGACTCATCGTGAAAAGAATTACCTAACGCATGAACTAGGGTGGCGGTGGTGGTGTTCGGATTGAAGATTTGGAGACACTATTCGTATAGGGTCCATGTGGATATATTTACGGACAGCAAGAAGCCTATAGTATGTGTTTACACGAAGGATATGAATTTGCAGAAAAGGAGATGGATAGAGGCTTCTCAAAGGACTATGAAATTAGTGTCCTTTATCATCTAGGAAAGGCCAATTTAGTGGCAGATGCTCTTAGCGAAGATTTTCATGGAGAGTGTCTCACAAGGATGGAAGGAGGCGGAGTTGGTGAATAATGTTCATCGGCTCACTCATTTGGGAGTTCGTCTTGTTGACTTGATGGATGGACGTGTCCCTTTGTTCGAGAATGGAGTCGGAAATCCTTTCATGACCAAGGTTAAGGCTAGGAAAGATGCGGATTCTATTTTGGTGGTAAGAAAGTTGTCCAAAATCGGAAGGTAGAGTCTTCTCCCAAGGGAGATGGTGTGCTATGATATCGGGGTAATTTATATGTTCCCGAATGTCGATGATTTGAGAGAATGGATGTTGCATGAGGTTCATGGTTCCCAATATCTATACATCCAAGTTTCACCAAGATGTACCATGAGTTGGAAGTCTATTGGTGGAATGGCATGAAGAGGGGCATAAAGAGCTTATGGCTAAGTGTCCGAGCTTGTCAACAAGTGAAAGTTGAGCATCAAAGAACCAAAGGTGTGCTACAAGACATTAGTATCCCTATTTGGATATGGGAATAGATCAATATGGATTCCATTACGGAGTTTGCCTCGTATTCGCCGATAGTATGACTCTATTTGGGTGGTTGTAGAGACGAGGTTGACTAAGGCAACTTTTTCTTACCGATCAAAACTACACGATTCGGTGGAGGACTATACTAGATTGTACATTCGAGTTAATCGGTTGCATGGAGTCCCCTTGTCCATTATTAGATAGAGGTACCTAGTGTACGTCCTAATTTTGGAGATAAACGAGAGGGGACTTGGTACCTAGGTCAAGCTTAGCACAACTTTTCTTTGTAGATAGATGTTCAGGACGAATGGACCATTCAAACCCTTGAGGATATGTTGAGGGAGCATATATTATCAATTTCAAGGGAGTAGTTTGGATGATCACTTGCATCTCACTTCAATTTGGATATAACAAGCGATATTACTCTAGTATTTGAATATCCATTTGAGGCTCTTTATTGGCGGAGGTGTAGGTAGCCTATTGGTTGGTTTGATATGGGTGAAGATACATTTATAGGGCCCGGATTCAATTCATGAGGCCTTGGAGAAAGTTCATCTAAGAAGGGAAAGGCGACGGCTCAAAGTCGTCAAAAAGTCATATATGAATGTTAGACGGAAAAAGCTAGGGTTTGAAGTTGATGATTGGGTGTTTTTGAAGGTGTCTCCCATGAAGGGAGTGATGAGGTTTCGAAAGAAGAGAGCTTAGTCTCTTATATGTTGGCCCGTATAGGATTATGCGATGTGTTGGCGAAGTGGCGTCGAGTTAGGTTTCCCTCGGAATTAGCTTCCAATACATACGGTTTTCCTTTATTCTTATTGAAGAAATGCGTTGGTGCCCCAGCTTTGGATGTTTTTGGTGAAGGGGGCGTAGGTGTGGAGAATCTCTTAGCTATGAGGAGGTTTCGGATTAAGATCCTTGATGTGAGGTTCAAAAGTTGAGGAACAAAGAGGTAGCCGGTGAAGGTTACGTGGAGAAATCAACTTGTTCAAGGAGCTACATGAGAAGGCAAAGCAGATACAATGTCTAAATACCCGCATCTTTTCCCTTCCGGCTCAATTCTAGCATGAGGTAATAGTTTCCTCTCTAATACTCTACTCGGTTTCATGTGATTTATGCCTCTCGGTTCCTTTCATGTTTTAGCATGTATTTATGATTCTTAAATTCAGTTGATCATGTATCTCGATCGAGTTAGTCACTCCACCGGTTTTTCGGCTATAGATAATCGGTATTGGGATTTCGGTTACGTTACAGCGGCTTTTTTCTCGGTATGTTTAAGCCCATTGGGGGCGAATATTCCCGAAAGTGGAGATGTTGTAACACCCAAAGTCCCACAAAGACTAGATCGGGGATCGAAGTGTGATCGGTAGAAAGTGGGGAGAATTTGACTCGAGGCGAGTCACGAACGATCGGTTGGAAGTCACCATGACTCGTGGTAGCGAGCGGCAGAAACCTTGGCCAAAGGATTACTCAAGGAATGAGTCATTCTAGGGAAGAACGACCCATTAAGTGCCCGTCATGAATCGGCGGTCCATTCTTCCCGGAGCCAACGAGTCAAGTATTGATGCAGTATATTGGTGTCGATCATCTGACGGGCGTGGCGGAGTTCGAAAAGGTCAAGATTTTGTTCGGGAGTAACGGAAGGGTACAACGACCGTGTAACAAGGAATGACCGTTGAAGGTAACCATTGTAGAATTCCACAACTAAGCATTTACAAATAAGATGTAATACCTAGAAAGTGCCTAAGACTAGACTAGAAATTTATGAATGAGATCAATAGAAAAGTTTGGAAAAAATGCCACAAGATGACCCATTGTATCAATTAAGTCGTGGGAAGCTCTCATGGAACATTGATCCCTTTCATGGTGAGGAGAATGTGGTCGCGGAGTCCCGAGGACCAATGAGCCATGAAACGACTCGTTGGTCAGTGTAGCAGTCATGGTTAGGAGTCGTTGTGAGAGTGGTCCTTGTTAAGGTGACTAGGCACGAGTCATGGGATGACTCATTGTATGGGACAACAGAGTAGGTAGTATGTTTTCATTGGGGGACTTCCGGAAGGTGGCTTGGCGGTGACAAGTAGAAATGATGAGTCGTTGAGACTAGTAATGACTCCTCTTTGTCCACACGAGTTTGAATTTAGCGAAGTAACATTGGAGCTAACGGATCAATGTTTGGAGTAATGACCCATCCTATCAATTCGTTGTCTCAGGACCGAGAGAACTGAAGAATGATGGAAGGAAGTAACGGGTGGATACCACCGAGCCGTGGTATCAGGAAAACTCTTCGTATCACGTCGTTGTCACCGGCGGTGCAAAATTTCCAGACTTTTCATTAAGGGTATTTTTGTAATTTATAAGCTCTAAGGTCCTAAACTATGTCATTTTAAGCTCGGTTAGAAGGGTTTCAAAATATTTCAACCCCTATCCTAAGCCTTACAATTCCATGGTTGCAAGTTTAGAGTTCTTCCTTAGAGATCAAGGTTGAAGAATTCCCCAATTTTCTCCAAATTCCATTGGGCTTTCAAGAGGAGTGTAAATCGGTTACCGTATGTGAGGCTATGAATGAGTTCCTTTCACTCTCATGTCTCCCATTCTCAATTTCATGGATTTCAATTCTAGATTTATGTTCATGATCTGTGGGTTTTATCTCTAAATTTGTAAAATTCTACATGATCTATCTATGGGTCAATTCTTTTCATGTATCAAATTATAATCCTTCAAATGCTCGATTGGGTCTCCATAAAATTTATAAATTTTAAATTCATAATTTTTAAATTTTAATTAAATTATGCCCAATTATTATTTTTTTACTTTGATAAATTCACTCTAATTTGAATGTTTATGATTTTGATCTTTCCAAGTCTAAATTATGATTTATGATTCATGTCTTGAATTCTCGTCAGGGATTCTCTTCATGGATTTATGAATATCAAGCATATAAATTTTTACAAGTATGCATGATTTTCATGATTTATAAATTTATGACTCTTGGCCAGCTTAGGGGCCCTTATTCATGGCTAAACATGTATTTGAAGTGGGATCCATTATGTTATTTTTTATTTCGCCATGAACATCATAAATGATTTCACAATTACTATCACGAGCCCACACTGCATGTTTTGGAGCGGTGTCTAGCACCAAGTAGACCACAGTTTAGGTAAACTCTATGGTCTCGGAACTACGTGTCCATTGTAGGTATATAAATATATTATTGAATCTGAATGATATCACCATGCGCACGTCGCTTCCTGGCAAGCCAAGGGCGGTCGTGCTGGGTGAAATAGTAGGGCATCATGTAAGCTCTATCATGATGGTGTCGGTAAGATGAGTCATCCCATTGTTCTTCATGACTTATGCATGGTTATGTTTATGTTACTTTGGATCAAGTTATGTTTTATAAAGTTTTCTCTTATGACATGATTATGATTGGATTACGAATGGTTTGAAAATCTTGAGCCCTTATGTTTACATTATGATATTTATTTTATGATCATGTTGTCCTACTCATAATTCTTATGTATTTTTAATTGTCTATATTTACTTACCTTTCATACTCAATAGATTCTAAGTGCGGCCGCATACTCTATTTTGTATCGTTTCATGATATAGGTTCGAGGGATCAGTCTTAGACGCATCACTAGCCTTGCTTTCCCCTCGAATACTTTTGTCTATCTAGTGTTGGTGAGTCTTCATCCTTTGAGCACATTTAGTTATCCATTGTTACATTCCTTTCAGTTTCTGACTTTGTTGAGCTAGGTCGGGATGTTTGTCCCATTAGCTCATCGGTTTTGTTAGAGGCTTTTATGACATTATGTAGAAATCAGCTTGTCATTGTTGACCTACATTATGGTAATATGTATGCGAGACTTCCACTTAAGCATGTTTTATTTTATCATTTTCCTCTTGTTGTATGCTCTTAGCTTCTATATTCATGCCATGGGTCGACTTGGAGTCTTAGGGGTTCCTTGTCCCGTGTCTCTATCGGCTTATGTTCGGGTCATGACAAACTTAGTATCGAACATTAGGTTTTGAAGTGTCTGAGGTGTACGAAAGTCGCGTTAACTAGAGTCTTTTTCATTGGGTATGAAGCGCGCCACGGATTATGACAAGAGGCTACGAAATGTTTGGGAAACTTCCCTTCTTTCATGATCTATGTCATGCGTGAAATGTCTCTCCCGTCCTTCTAACTCTGCTTTGCATGCATTTGTAGAATCATGCCTCCTCGCTAAGTTAACGAAAGAAGGAACGGGAATGAAAATGACCATGAGAATGGCAGCGAGAAATGGGCACCGGCGAGTCCCACCCGCCCTTGAAGATCATGTGCCCTAGCAAGTTTCCCATACGAGTTTAGGGCGGCCATTCGGATGTTAGCTCAGATTTGACCGCCCGGGTCAACCAACGAGTGGTATAGCATATTCCAGAATGGGAATGCAACGGCGACGAGAGTTAGGGACCTTCTTAGGATGAAGCCTCACGAAGTTTCTTGGATCGAAGGTGTGCGAGAATCCGCATAAGTTTATTGATGAAGTCGAAGATCACTCGATTATGAGGGTGATGATGGAGGAATGCATAGATCTAGCCTCGTATTAGTTAAAAGGGATTGCACATATCTGGTCGGAGCCGGTGGAAGGATGGTAGGGCGATTGGAGACGGCCCTATTGGTTGGGGCGAGTTCCATACCATGTTTTTGGATCGGTTCTTTCCACTGAGGCAGGGAAATCAAAGAAGATGAGTTTGTGAACCTAAAGTAGAATGATATGATAGTCCAGGAGTATGCTTTGGAAGTTCACCGCTTGTTAAAGTATGCACCGAGAGATGGTGGGTGATCAGAGAATCGGGTGACGAGGTTTGTGCACGGATAGCGGATTACACAGTCCGCGATTGTAGGACCGCTATGCTTCATCAAGACATTGATTTTCCTCAATTGTCTTGTACGCCCAGTAGATGGAGTAGCCCACATCAGAGAGAGAGGCCAAGAGGGTCGAGCAGGACGATTTGTGGGTTCTCCCAACGAGAGATCGGGAGCGGACATGGGTGGTAGTCCCATTAGAGGTCATTAGTTCCAGCGCCCTCTTCGGCCAGTTCTCAATCTAGACTATGAGGTGACCGAGGAGCGAGGGTATTAGGCTGGGTGTAGAGGGCATGCGAGAGGCGGAGCGTACCTTTCCGATGCGAAAGTGTGGCAAGAATCACATAAGGGAGTGCTTGATTGGGTTAGATATCTATTTTGGGTGTGGTAGACCCGAGCACAAGCGTCGGGAGTGTCTGCTAGCTAGACGGGGTGATGGTAAGAGCTACCGTGCCTGGCTCGGTAGGATGCATCCACCGATGTAGAGTGGCGGCACCGAGAACAAGATTTATGCCCTTGCATCTCGCACGGAGTAGGAGACTTCATCAGATGTGGTCACCGATATGTTACAAGTATTCCACTTTGATGTATATGCATTGTTAGATCTAGGGGCTACTCTATCTTTTGTGATGCCCTATGTCGCTAGTAGTTTTGGAGTTAGTCTCGAAACCTTATCGAACCCTTCTCGAGTGTCTACTCTTGTCGATTCAATTATAGCTCGATGAGTATATAGAAATTGCCTGTCCACCACCGATCCTTGAAAGTCACCTCGTGATTTTGTAGAGCTAGCCATGAGATTTTGATGTTATCTTTGGCATGGATATACTACATTCCATGTTATGCCTCATTAAATTGTAGGAGCAGGTGCGGTAGATTTTCGATTTAAGGTTGCTTAGGTCCAAGAATGAAAGGAACAATTTAGGCCCCATTGCCTGTAGGTACTTCATTTCCTTCCTTAAGGATAGAAAGATGATTTTAAGGGTTGTGTGTACCATCTAGTCGGGGTTAAGGATCTACATACGAAACCCCAGCTATCCGGTCGGTTCCTATACTGTGTTAATATATAGAAGTGTTTCTAGATGATTTACTAGGAATTTCTCCCTGCGGGAGAGATCGATTTTTGTATTGAGCTTCTTCCCGATACATAGACCATATCTATTCTTCCTTAAGAATGGCTACAAGCGAGATAAAGGAGTTGAACGAGCGGTTGAAGGATCTTGAGAAGGTTTCATCAAACCAAGCAAATCCCAGTGGGGTGCACTAGTTCTCTTTGTCCAAGAAGGGCGGTTCCCTTCGTATGTGCATTGATTACCGACAGTTTAACAAGGTCACCATCAAGAATAGGTATCCTCTCCCCAAAATTGATGACACTTTTGACCAACTTCGGGATGTCAATTGTTTCTCAAAGATAGATCTCGAATCAGGGTATCATCAACTCGGGGTTTGGGAGAGTGACATTCCAAAGAAAACATTCAAGACTCGATATGGTTACTATGAGTTTTGTATTTATGTCTTTTGGAGTAACAAATGCTCCTGTGACTTTTATGGACTTGACAAAAGGGTGTTCAAGCCGTATTTGGATATGTTCGTGATCATTTTCATAGATGAATTCTCATATACTATGTCGAATTGAAGAGGAGCATCGCTCATTTGAAGGTGGTGCTACAAACTCTTAAGGATCTTCGAGTTATATGCTAAATTCAAAAAATGTGAGTTTTGGTTGGATTCGTAGCATTTTAAGGTTATGTGGTGTCATGTATGGGTGAACAAGTGGACTCTCAAAGATAAAAGGCGCCAGATAATTGGCCCCTGGAGCAGTTAATCGCCGGATCTCACGGAGTTTCTTGGGTTTAGCTGGTTACTATTGGAGTTTGTTGAAGGGTTTTCATCCATTGTAGCACTATTGACTAAGTTGACCCGAAGAAAGTGAAGTTTCAATGGTCGGAGGCACAATGAGGAAAAGAGCTTCTACAGAATTAGAAGACTCGACCCACCCTCTCCGGCACGGTGTTGACCTTACCGGTGGGTATAGATGGTTTGTGTTATATTGTGGCGCCCTCGAGACCTTGGTTGTGTATTGTGCTAACGGCACGGTAAGGTTATAGGTTATGCTTCAGAGTAATGGCTTGCATACTCTTGTTGTATCATTTCATGATACAAGTTCAAACGTTCGGGCCCAAGTCCGTCATTAGACACTCTCCAAGCTTAGTCAACTCTCTGTTGGTGAGTTCTCATCCTTCAAGGACTTTCGGTTTGATAAATTGTGTTATCTTTCTATTTCGGACATTTAATGAGCTAGTTGGGGATGTTTTCCCATCATCTCTTCGGTTGTGTTAGAGAGGCTTATTCGGACATTATGTAGAACTTTATGACTTATGATATTTTGTTTTCTAGCATGTTTTGACCCAATGATCAGTTTATGAGCTTTTACTTACGATTTCAGCTATGACAAGTCATTTGATAGATTACTATGTATTCAGACTTTCGCTTATGCATGTTTTATAATATTCCACTTGAAGTATGGTCTTTAGCCACTATGTTCATGTAATGGATCGACTTGTAGCCATTCGTGGTTCAATGTATCGTGTCTCGATCATGGCCTATGTTAGATTATGACACAAAAGAAATATGATCACGGCATGTCATAACAAATTATGTTTTTCAGGCTTCTTGATGAATTTTAAGGGATTAGAGGGATGGGAATATTTACTTTATCTTGTAGATGCCCTTGGTCATTGTCACGACACGAACATAGGCTAGGATAGAGACATGGGACAAGAAACCCCGAGAGGTTCCATGTTGACCCATGGCATCATTACCATCTAACTCGATCATATTAAAGTGGAGGATCATCATAAATAGCATAGCATAAGTCTAAACAAACATAACATCCGATTACATGCACAAGTCTAAGTTGAGTACAACTATGTACGAAAAAGCCTCTAATGCGCGAGTTGATGGGACAGACCCCAACTAACTCACTAAAATCTGAAATTTGAAAAGATGTAATACAGCGATAAAGAAGGGCCCTCGCAAGATGAGGACTCACCAATTGATAATGAGAATAGCTAACTTTAGAGTCTAACTAGCGGGAGGCGAGCACGGATGTCGGGCTTGTATCAGATGATACAACATAAAGTATGCGGTCGGTACTTGGAATACACCTGCTTGAGTATGCAAGTTAAGTAAAAACGGATGGATTAAAACACATAAGAGTTCATAAGAGTAGGACAACACAATCATAACGTAAATATCATAATATAACACTTAAGGGCTCAAGTTTCAAACATTTAATAATCGATCATACTCATAATCATAAGAGAAGAATTTATTAAACATGACTTGAGCCAGGTATACATAATAATTATGCATAAATCATGAGGAAACGATGGGAAGATGCACGTATAGACATGCCCCATATGAGCACTCATGGGGCCCGACTTGTAAACCACTAGCCCCCTAGTCGGAAGGGTGTTCGTAATTTGCCAAGGTAGAACCATGAAAAGAGGCGTGATATCAGTCTTCAAAAGGCCCCATCGGGCAAAAGGTCGATCGCAAACTGAGGTCCCATCACATGGCTACATTGAGCGCGTAGTTGATACTCGGGAAGCATGCTTGGACCCCAGGGTCTACTCGGTGTTAAATACATCCCAAAACATATATAGTGCTCATAGGATAATAGGAAACATACGTGAGATTCGGGGCTAATTAAATCATCATAATCATAAGTATGCACGAAATCGTAAACTAGCCATGAAATAAGCCCATGGTCGGCCATAATCATAATTCATGCATACTTGTAAAACATGTATATACTTGATGTCTCATAAATCCATGATAAGTATTTTTGAGAGAAATCATATGTAAGCATAGATCATAGTTGGGCTAATTTAGATCAAGATCATAAAGAAATCATAACTTAACCTTTCATGAAAACATGCATAATTGGGAATAATTTGATTTAAATTCAAATATGTCAATTTATGTTCAAAATACTCATAAAATCTGCCGATACATAATAAAATATGATTTAATACATGAAGGAGATTGACCCATCGATATATCATATCAAAATTCACAAGAAATAACATAAATCTCATGGATCATGAAACTTGGACTTTAGAATTGGAATTCATAAAATTTGAGAAAGTTTAGGGCATGAGAGTGAAAGGGACTCTAATTCATACCCTCACATACCAAGGTAAGTTGATTCTACCCTCTTCCTTGAACACCCAAATGAAATTGAAGAAGAATTGAGGTTTAGAACCTTGATGAGCTATGATTGATCACTTTTAAACCATAGCTTGCATGCATGAATTCTGAATAGGCTAGAATGACTTAACCAATATTATTACACTCTATTTTGGGCTTAAAATGACGTAGTTTAGGCCTTAAGAATGTGGGAATTTCATAAAGCCCTTAATAAACTCGCGAGGGAAAAACAACTTACTGCAAGTCCCAACGAGGCGGACGGGTTGTCGTCACGGCCATGAATCGTGGTCAGCCTTCTTCATGAGCAGCACCGAGAATCCTAAGGGTCACCACGAGAGACTTAATAGGTCATTCAGCGGTGACCACACGACTAAATGGCCCCTCCCATATTCCCTCCTTTGCCAAACATTACTTGGGGGTCACCACGGGGGACACGAAGTGACTCGTGGCCAGGTGTCACGGGTGACCAATCCGTTAGGTACGCTTGCCCATCTTCTTCTTCCTTCATATCATCCTTGAACACGATTGACTTAATGAGTGTGATGGCGACCATGACCACGTGGTCATGTCGGTGGTCCACCCCAAAGTCAAGATTCCAAACCATGGCCAATCTTCACCCCACACGAGTCACTCCTACTCATCACGGCTGACACAGTGCGAGAAGAATTTAATTTTCTCCATTTCAACTCAGAGTCTGAGATATTAGGACTTAGGGTATAAAAATATCTACCCTTGGGAACATTCCCTCGAATGTTGAAAATCATACAATAAAGTAGAGAATGCAATCATCATACAAAATGTTGAACATTAATTGTTAAAGCGTAATTATGTCGACTTTAAACTAACTACATTATTGAACTAAATTCCCGAACCTCACATACAACCATTTACATGAAAGAAGCGAGGTACATTAGGCGAACATGAAGCTGAATACGGTATTAAGGGAAAACTAATACCTCAAGTTGAAATTGCTTAGAAGGGAATAGATGTGGTATCTAGCCATCATATCTACTCGAGCTTCTTACATAGCTCCCTCAACATACGATTCCTCAATAAAACTTTGGCTTGAAGCTACTTCTTTTTGTTAGCTTTAGGCATTGACGATCCGATTATCTCCATCGGAACCTCTTCATAACTAAGGTTGTTTTTCACCTGACACTATCCACAGAACAACAGAGTTGGATCACCCAAACACTTCTTTAAGAGACATATATGGAAAACTAGATGGACTAAGCTAGTCGAGAGGCAACTCCAATTGATATGCTACCTTGTCAACCGTTTCACAATCACGGGCCAACATAACGAGGACTACGAGTTTTCCTTTCTTTTCAAATCTCATCACTCCTTCGTAGGATATACCTTCGGGAAACACCCAAATGATTTGACTTCAAACTCGAGCTCTCCCCTTCCATCCGCATAGGACTTTTGTCGACTACGATCTAATTTTAACTGTCGCTTATAAGCTGAACTTTGCCCATGGCCTCATGGACTGAATTCGGTTCTATTATCGCAGCTTCATCGACTTCAAACCAACAATTAGGTGATCTACATCTCCACCCATAGAGAGCCTCAAACGGAGCCATCTGAATATTGGAATCGTAGCATTTGTTATATGCAAACCAATGAGATGAAAATGATCATGCAAAATGCCTTTGAGTCAATCACACACACTCTCAACATTTCCTCGAGGTTTGAGCTGTCTGCTCCGCGACCATCTGTTTGCGGGATGAAACGTTGTCTTAGCTTGGCCTGAGTACCAAATCCCTTTAGAAATGATCTCCAAAGCGGAAAGGTAAGGCGCGTACCCCTATCCGATATGATGGACAATGGCACTCCATGCAACCGAACTAGCTCTCGAATGTACAACTTAGCATAATTTGCTATTGAATCGGTGGTTTTAACCTGTAAGAAATGAGCTTCTTTGGTCAATCTATCCACGATCATCAAAATGGAGTCATCTCTTGCTCCGGCGAGTGCGAGGCAACCACGTGATGAGGTCTATATTGATCTCCTCCCACTTCAAATAGGAATCTTGATGTATTGAAGTACACCTCTGGTCTCACGGTGCTCAACTTTCACTTGGTGATAATTCGTGCACTTAGCCACAAACTCCGCTATGTCCTTCTTCATGCCATTCCACCACTAGACTTCCCGTCGGTCACGGTACATCTTGGTGGCACTGGATGTGTATGGAGTACCTAGAATCATGAGTGTCGTGCAACATCGAGATTCTCAAATCATCAACATCGGAACACAAATGAACACAGAATCGAAGCACACCATCTCACTCTTTGGAGAACCTCTACCTTTTGATTCTGAACAATTTCCTTTAAATTTACCAAAATAGGGTCTCGTATTTTCTAGATCTTACATCGATTAAGGATGATTCGATCCGTTCTAAATAATAACACCAGCATCAGTCGAGTCAACCAAAACGAACTCCCAACCGTGTAAGTTGATGCACATCTTTCACAGGATCTTTTCTCCCCTCTTCTACATAGGACACACTCTCCATAGAAAGCAAAAGTGCATACGCACGATATTAGCCTTGTTGGATGGTAAAGGACACTCAAATCATAATCTTTGAGTAACTCCAACCACCTCCTTTTGCGTAGTTTAGATCATACAGTGTAAACACATATTTTAGGCTCTTGTGGTTCGTAAACACATCGTGGACCCGTACAAATAGTGTCTGCAAATCTTCAAGGAAAATACTACCGCCGCCAATTCAAGATCATGGGTTGGGTAATTTTTTTAATGAACCTTCAACTACACACAGAAACATATCTTATAAGCATACCATGCTTCATCAATACACAACATAGATCGATCCACAAAGCATCATAATTTACTATAATCCCATTGGTACCCTCGGGTAGGGTTAACATCGATCTTTGAAGTGAGTCAAGTCTTTAACTCTTAGAAGCTCCTCTCACAAGCCTCAACCATTGGAACTTCACTTTATTTCGGGTCAATTTGGTCAATGTAGCGCAATAGATGAAAACCCCTCAAAAATCTCCGATAATACCCGGCTAAACCCAAGAAACTCACTTGATATCAGAAGGATTCAACGAAGTCTTAGGCAATTCTTCACATTTCCTATCTTTTGAGAGTTTACACGAATGCCCTCACTAGAACCTTACACTGACCCAAGCGTCATGATTAAATAAACTCACATTCTTTTGAATTTAGCATACACTAACGATTCTTAAGAGTACGTAGCACCACGCCAAAATAAGCGGCATGCTCTCTCGCTGAGAATATAAGGATATCATGCATGAACACAATCACGAACATGTCCAAATATGGTTTGAACACCCTATTCATTAAATCCATAAAAGGTGCGGGAGACATAATTAGTCTAAAAGGCATAATTACAAACTCATAATTACCATACCGCATCCCCGAGGTTTGTCTTCGGGATGTCAATCTCTCGAACTCTGAGCTAATGGTATTCAAACCTAGAGATTTTGTCTTTGAAAAGCACTTAGCATCTTGAAAGTTTACAGTCCAAACAAATCATCAATCTTTGGGAGAGATTTTTGTTTCAATGGTGACCTTGTCCAATTATCGGTAATCAATACACATACGAAGGAATCATCTTTCTTGCGGACAAAGAGAACTGGTTCACCTAACGGTGATTTGCTAGGTCTAATGAAACCCTTATCTAAAAAGGTCCTTCAAGCTTTGCTCCTTCAACTTCTACTTTAACTCAGTTTGGAGCCATTCTATAAGGAGGAGCAGGATCTCTGCAGCTGCGTATCGGGAAGAAGGCCAATACCAAAAAATTGATCTCACCTTAGGAGAAATTCATTAGATCATGCAGGAAGACTTCTAGATACGCACATACTACGGAACTAATTGGATAGTCGGGGTCTCGGACCTGGCATCCTTAACCCTAACTAGATGGTATATACAACCTTTGGAGATCATCTTTCTAGCCTTAAGGTAGGAAATGAAAAGACCTACGGGCATAGCCAAACTACCCTTCCACTCTAGGACGCTCACTCTGAAATTGGAACTCTACGCACGGGTTCTACAATTTGCGAAGCATAACATGCATGTAGCCAATCCATGCCAAAGATAACATCAAAATCCATCATGGATAGCTCTACTAAATTTGCCGGAGTGACTTTACGAAGAATTGTGAGGGCAATTTCTATATACCTATCCCGAGCTATAAATTTGAATCAGGCTTGATTAGGGCGAAGTGTTCTAATAAGATCTTGTATTTGACTCACGAAGAACTAGCAACATAGGGCGTCAAAAAATAAAAAGTAACCCCTGGATCAGCAATGCATAATCTACATCAATAGAAATACTAATAGCATTATCGATGACCACATCGTGCAAAGTCTCTGCTCTATGGAGGTGCAAGGGCATAGAACCTATTCTTGTGATGGTTTGCCGAGTTGAACTGGTAAGCACCCATACGGAATGGGCGTGCTTCATACTTGAGATGTTGAACTAGCATTTGGGGTATTGGCTCCACCATTGCCTAATGCGGGTGAAGGGAAATCCTGAGCCTCTGTCCGGGTTTTCCACTCCCTAAACAAGCGTACGAGGCAACTAAACACCTCCTACAGGTGGTCTTGCCACACTTCGCACAAACTTGAAAATGTGCAATCTCTAAAAATGCTCCCCTAGACCCTCGATCACGATGCTCTACCCCTTTGATCACGTTTGGGTCAAGATGGGACACTAGGCGATGATGGTGTTAGGGCTAATGACCTTTGCTAAAGCGAGGCTCATGACCACCATCGGATCTCCTGCGAGTGAACCCAACACTATCCCGAGTCCTCGCCCTCTTGGCCTCTCTCCCTCGGATACCAGCCTCCATTTGCTAGGCGTGCAAAACTATTCCATAAAAATAAATATTTTGATGAAGCATGGAAATCCTACAATCCTTGTCTAGGTAGTCCGCAAATCCATGCATAAACTTCCTCCCCCGATCTCTACGATCGGCCACTACCTTTTGGAGAAAGACAAAACGAGTGAACTCAAAGAATACTCTTGGGCTGTCATGTTCCATGCTTGGGTTCTGAACTCATTGCTTTAATCTCCCTTATCTCATGAGGGAAGAGCCTCTCGAGAAATATGGTATGAAACTCCTCCCAACTGATAGGACCTTCTTCCTACTTTAATTTCATCTATCTTTCACACTTGCTTTAACCAAAAGTGCGTGACCCTCTTCCAAGCGATATGAGAGCCGGAATGGCGCACTCCTCCCCAATCACCCCAATAATGCGGGTGATCTTCAGAATCTCCTCATTGAACTCATATGGATCCTCGTTCATCTTCAATACAAGGAACTCCGGGGGAGGGTTCATCCTCGAAAAGTCTCTAACTTTCGCCGCCGGTGTATTGCTATTTTGTGGGATATGCGCTACCGCTGTTGATTGACTGGGTGAGTCGGGGCTTAGGCTAACATACGAATACGCTACCCTCGGCTGCATGGGAAGCGGCTCGGGTATATACTCCTCATGGACTTGTGGGGCACAAGCGATGCCGAGATCTACATTTCCACCCTCATGGTCATTTTTCTTTTCCATTTCTCCTTCTATTAACTTTGAGGGGAGGCATGATTTTAAATGCGTATAGCACAAGTTAGAAATAGAAAGAAATTTTATCGCATGACTTAAATAATGAACGAAGGGAACATTTCCTAAACGTCTTGTAGCCTCTTCATCATAAGTGTGGCGCACTTCACACCCATGAAAAGACTCTACTCAACGCGAATTTCGGACCCTAGGTACTTCAAAACCTAGCTACGATACTAAGTTTGTCACAATCTAAACATATACCTTGGATCGATACACGGGACAGAAACCTAGTGAGGCTTCAAATTGACCCATGGAATGAACATACATATAACTCAATTATATTAAAGTTGAATATCATCATAAATAGCATAGAAAAGTCTAAACAAACATAACATCGATTACATGCATAAATCTAAAGTTGAGTACAACTCGGGAAAAAGCCTCTAACACTTAAGAGTTGATGGAACAAGACCAACTAACTCACTACAATTTGAAATTTGAAAAGACGTAATACAGCGATAGAAAGGACCTCGCAAGATGAGGAGTCACCAGTGAGAATAGCTAACTCAGAGAGTCGACTAGCGGGACTAATCACGGATGTCGGAGCTTGTATCATATGATGATACATCATTAAGTTTAGTCGTACTTGAAATGTATCGAGTATTCACGGTAAGTAAAACGGACCGGTTAAAATATATAATAGTTCATAAGAGTAGGACAACATGATCATAACGTAAATATCATAATTCAAACATAAGGGCTCAAGGTTTTAAAACATTTTGTAAATCGGTTATATTCATAATCATAATAGAAATGACTTTACTTAACACGACTTGAGCCAAAGTACATACTAATAACCATGCATAAATCACGAAGCAGTGGTAGATTCTTATAAACTGACATATCATATGAGCATACATGGAGTCGTGGTAAGCCTAGTCGGGAGAGTATTCGTACCTTGCCAAGAGGTAGCACTATGAGAAAAGAGGCATGATATCACTCATGAAAGGCCCATTCGAGCAAAGGGATGGTGGAAAGGAGGTCCTAGCATGGCTACGTTGGCGTAGTTTTGAGACTCGGGGTATGCTTGGACCCCGAGTCTACTAGGTGTTAAATACTACTTCCAAAATATACATAGTTCTCATAGGATAATAGGGAAACATATGTGAGATTCATGGCTAATTAAATCATCATAATCATAAGCATGCTTCAAAATAAACAAGCTAGCCATGAAATAAGGCTGATGAATCGGCCATACTCATAAATCTATAAATAGTCAATTGGCCATACTTGTAAAACATGTATATACTTGATATCTCATAAATCTATGATAAGTCTTGAGAGATGAGATCCAACGGTGAACAACTGCCCAAAAGAAAAAACACACGAGGAGTCAGGGACCTTTAGTACTGTACTCTGCCATCGTATCATAAAAGCATAATTCATGGTTGGGCTAATTTAGATCAAGATCATAACGAAATCATAACTTAACGTTTCATAAAAACATGCATAATTCGGCATAATTGGATTTAAAATCAAATATATCAATTTGTATTGAAAATGGTCATAAAATTTGTCCATAGATCATAAAATATGATTTAATACATGAAGGAGACTAACCCATCGACAGATCATATCGAAATTCACAAGAATTAACATAAATCTCATGGATCATGAAACTTGACCTTTAGAATTGGAATTCATAAAATTTGACAAGTTTAGGGCAGGGATTAAAGGCTCTCATTCATAGCCTCGCATACCTGGGTAAGTTGATTCTACCCTCTTTCCTTGAACACCCAAAGGAAATTGAAGAAGAATTGAGGAAGAACCTTGATGATATATGATTGATCACTTTCTAAACCCTTAAGCTTGCATGCATGAGTTTCGAATAGGCTAGAATGACTTAACCCATCTTCATACACTCTATTCTAGGCTTAAAACGATGTAGTTTTGGCATTAGAAACATAGAAATTATGGAAAACCCTGAATAAGCTCGCGAGGAAAAACAACTTGCTAGTCCTAACGGGATTGGATGGGTTGTCATCCTTTGTCAATGACTCATGGTCAACCTTCATCATGAGCACTACAAAAATTCCTGCGGTCACCACGGGGAACAACAGGTCATTCTTTGTGACCATGAATCATGGTCACCTCAATCCTCCTCACTTGCCAAATATCACCTAGGGGTCACCACGCAGGTAACAACGACTTGTGGTGTACCCAATGAGTCGTGGTGACCAATCTGTTAGGTACCTTTGTAATCTTCTTCTTCCTTCATATAATACTTGACCACACGACTAGCAACGAGTCGTGGTGCGGCCACGGCTTCGTGGTCATGTAAAATGATCACCCCAAAGTCAAGATTCAAACCACAACCAATCTTCACCCCATGAGTCACTCCATGACTCATGGCCTATGGGTCACGGGACGACTCATCCTATGACTGGTGTAGAAAATTCGGTTGTCTTTATTTACAACTCAAGGTTAGATCTTAGGGATTCCGAATTTATACTTAGGTCATGCTAGAGATAAGTTTCCACAACTTTCACTAACAATAGCTTCTTCAATCTGATCTAATTTCAACATGAAACCCCATAAAGTTTTCTTCTTAACTTTAAGAATCTTTACCCAAGATTAATTTGTGTTTGAAGTAGTTTGGTTGTTTCTATCATCCCCAATTTTGATGAAACTTATAAAGAAAAGGGGTCTTCAACAAGTACGTTGCTAGTAGTTATGAAAAAAATTACTTAGCACACATGACTAAACATATATATAGGAATGAGGTAGTGGGGAACTAGTGTGAAGCGCGCAAGACAACAATGGCGAGCCAACTCGCATAGGCCATCGCACGGGGAAGAGGCCTACGTCGTGCGGAGCCCTTGTGCGTGTGCGGTGTAAGGCACGTACCCCTATGGCGGAGCCCTATCTTTCTCTATATATTCACTCACCGACAGATTAATTCTTCCACTATGATCCTCACCCAACATTTTCATACATATATCCACTTAATGATAAAATCTTTCTGGGTTATAACATTTTTACATGATGTGGTGCGGCCCAGCGATGAAATTCAGCTGTGTCGGGTAGTGAACCACAATGCTTTGAGTTACGAGTCAAAAAGTTTTCTAAGTTGGAAATCATGGCTTAGTGATGCGATGGACAATGCAATGAATTTCACCTCATTGGCTAGTATGCAACGGTGGTGGTACTCTATGATTGAATTAAAACAAAAAAAATGTAGATCGAATCCAGCCCATCACCCATTTAAAACCCCTTAACCCTTAATATTCCCCCGTGTCATCGCGTCCTCCTACTTACATACATATTTCTTTATAGCTCCCCACTCCCAACTCTCAACTTCTCCGTGGTGATCTTCGTCACGCCCCAAAATTAGGGTAGGGCGGCGCTCGATTAATGATTGATCAAGCCGGCTATATGACATCTGTAACGGTAACACTTTAGGCCACCCGAGGCTATGTCATAATCAGCCGGAGAATAAAGCTTGGACCCATAAGGTCTCAACTATACGAAATTAAACAATCGAAATGCAACCAAGGCATATTAGTGTGCTAAACCAAGCAATAATAAGCCAATGAGGCCTAAAAGCTGAATACCACGAGTACACACTAAGTCCACAAAGCCTCTAAAGGAAGTAAACTAAGCGATGGTCGGAACGGGGCTCAGGCCTACCCATAACAGCACAATCCTCAAAACTCAAGCATAAATAACTAAGCCCTAGCTCCAGGAAGAAAGAAGACATACCAACCATCTATTGATCTCACAGACTGCTACTCAAGCCATGCATCTTGACCTCTACACTTTTTGCATACGAGCAACGGAGTCCCCAAGAAGGGGGCGTCGGTACGAATGAAATATTGGTAGCATGTAAGGCTGAAACTATAACCATGAGATAACAATCTGTAATAACTAACTTAGCACATAAACTTATAAAGGATAAATATAACTTGGAACTCTGCGACTGTAATTGATATCAACTTACTTAACATAGCGAGCTCAAGATAACTAAACCGGGAATAAAGAATGGTAACAACACGGAATCACGAAGAAAGCGAAACCCGATAACTCTATAATAAGATGAAAATGCAAATAAGAAATTCACAAGAAAGAAATTATAAGCGTAATGCCAACTTAACCATTAGTAAATACATATATAAAATTCGTCCGGCGGGTGTACCTGTAGGGTAAAATAAAAATATCTCAGTCGGTGTACCACATCGGGGGAAAAATAAAAAAAAGATCTTCGGCCGATGTGCCATAAGAATTAAAATAAAAATATCTCGGCCCGATGTGCAATCTGAGGGTAAAAAAATAAAGCTCTCAGCCGCTGTGCAATAAGGTAAAATAAAAAATCTCCGAGTGGTACAACGTCGGGGTAAAATAAAAACATCTCGGCCGGGTAAAATAAAACATCTCCACCGGTGCAATATCGAGGTAAAATAAAAACATCTCCACCGGTGCAATATCGGGGTAAAATAAAAAAAATTCTCAATCATAATCAGTAATGGAGCGTGGCTTATATCGAGTCAATTTAACACATGTAACATTGAAATGACAAATGCTTAATACATTAGTCGTAATCGGTATCGTTCATAACATATAAATACAAACGAGCACATATACCATGTAAACTTAGAAAATGTGCACATATATTAACCTAGCATTACCCTTTTCATACATGGTAGAAAATTTCAAAACTTAGAATAGATAGCAACACCTAATCCTTTGGGGTATATGACTTCTCAGCAAGTTACTATTTTGCGAGACGTTCAACTCTAATTATTTCTTTGAAGGTTAACACTTTAGTGGTTATTCCTCAACGTAACACATGCGAATATAAACAACTTAATTTATAACTCTTTTTCTAAACTCCTTTAGAACAGGGGTTAATCTTCCTAGTTGTTGCCTACCTTGTTCTGGTGGCAGTAACTCTAATTTAACAATATTTAGCTCTACTTTCCTTATTCATCTTAACTTCTTTGCCAAAAAATTATTCACTCTGATCAAGTATTTACCGTCGTGTTCACTATTCCATCAATTCTAATATACACTTACCTCTTTGCCTAGTTGAGAACTTACCCACGCTTTCCCCGTTAACATGTACCGATTTAGCTTATTCGCTAGGCACACTTGCTTAGCTTTAAGAGGAAAAAAAATAGAATCTACTTTTTATCTTAATCACTTTAAAATAAACATATAGGAGGGATTAACAATATTATTAAAACGTCATTTCAATAAGCTCGTTTACCCTCAATCGGCTTAGCGTCATATTCTTAGCTTAAGTTCAATTATGTGTCGTCGTCTTAGCATTTCGTACCAATTTCACTAAGTGATCCAGATCTTAACATATATTCAATCCATATACGAGTATATTGAAAAGTACCAGCTCATGATGCCCGTTAAGGGACTTGGATTTCGATTTAGAACTCCGGCAACAATTGTATAAAAATTATGCCTTTCCTTAAGTGTTTGTTAGCTTCAACCATTCTTAACAATTCAAGCTTTATGCCATGTAATTCCAACCCTTTGGAAAGGATCATACATTCCTAAATATTATTTTAAGAACATAGGAATATTGATCCTTTCAATAACTTAGTTTCGTGCTTGAAAAACAAGGAAAGGGACGCCTTCACATACCTTTCTTTGATGGAATTTTCCCTAGCCGATTTCCTATCTCAATGATCAGCCTTCAACCCCCTTAATCCAATGGTTTTATAGGAAAAAAAAAAGAGCTTGTCTATATCAAAAAAATACAGCCAACATAGCTAATCAGAGGCGTCGAAATAGCGGCAACAACACACGGCCACATCAACAACATTAGCCATTTTCTCAATTAATTTTCATTAACTTTTGAGGGATAAAACAGAGGAAATTTTACCTTAGTTTTCTGTGGTTCTACCCCTCAATATAGTAACATAATTCAGAAAAAATAAACAGCCAAAAGACCTAAGGAAAATGAGCAAAACTCAGCTAACAAACAGTCCATTGGCAACTCCTTTGAGCTGCAATTTCCAGATTTTAAACTGCAATTTGAGAGGTTTCAAAGAGGAGAAATCCTTACCTTTTCTCTGATTTCAACACCACTACTCAAAGATCGATATATAGGCAGTCAAATAGATTTTGAAACGCAGAAAAACTTCTTCAAAACCTTGCCAAAACGAGCTCCAAAACGGCCCCTAACATGTACTTGGCAAGGTAATCTCAACTTATCTTGTGATTTTCTTGAACTTTGCTTGATGTTCCTCCTTGATTTTCTTTGTCTAGCTGCTGGAAGCTGCTGGAATTGAGAGAGAAATGGAATCCTTAGCAATCTGGTCGATTTAGATTTAGCTGGAAATGTTTTCTACAAGGGAAAATCAGATTTTAAAGTAAATAGGGCGGTGGAGGCGCTAGGGCGGCATGCCCGCGTCACCGCTCGCGATGGTTCGGTAAAATTCCCATAACTTTTTACTCCGAAGTCCGATTGACAAGTGGTTTGATGTTATGAAAACTAGACTCAAAGAACTTTAATTTGATAGGTTGTGGAGCTTCTAATTCATTATATATTTGTAGATATGGTCGTTTAAAGTTGACCCTTACTTATGAACTTCACATACTCTTTATTTTTTTTTTATCGTACACATTTCCCTTGACACCTACGAGCAATATACAACCCGTACTTTTCTTAACCTAGCACAAAACATCAAATAGTTACCAATAAAAATTTTGGGGTGTAACATCTTTATCCCCCCAAGCTTCTCAATTCATAGATTGTCTGGCAAGTCTTCTTCAAAATATTCATATATAACTTATAGCCTTTGTCATTTACTCACCCAACATGTTCATACATACATCCACTTAATGATAAAATCCCTTTGGGTTGTAATACATGATGTGGTGCCTAATGCAGTGAAATTGATTGTGTTGGGTAGCGCGCTACAATGCTTTAAGTAGTGCATCAAAAAAAAAATTTAACTCTGCAAATCATGGCTCACCGTAATGTGGTGATCGATGCAGTGAATTTCATCACATTGTCTAGCATGTCACGGTGATTGGTACTCTATGATCGAGTTGAAAGAAAAAAAAATAGATCCAACCCAACCCATTACCCATTAACCCCTTAATTTTCCCCAATGTTCATCCCAATCCTCCCACTTACATGCATAATTCTCTATAACTCTCCACTCCTAACTCTCCAACTTCTCTTAAGCTTTATCTACATTCCCCCTAAGTTTCTCAGGTCAAGGATTGTCTAGCAATTCTTCTTCAATATGTTCATATATAACTTATAATCATTGTCGCATACTCACCCAACATGTTCATACATACATCCACTTAACGATAAAATCTTTTTGGGGGTGTAGCATGTTTCACATGATGAGGTGCCTAACGTAGTGATTTCCTGGGTTGGAGGTAGCGCATCATAATGCTTTAAGTTGTGGGTCAAAAGATTTTCTAACTCTAGAAATCACGGCTCACCATGATGTGGAGGCCAATGCAGTGAATTTCACCGCATTGGCCAGCATGCCTCGGTGATTGGTACTCTATGACCAAGTTAAAAGAAAAAAAAAGTAGATCAAATCCAACCCATCACCCTTTGAACCCCCTAACCTTTTAATTTTTCCCTATTGTCATCCCAATCCTCCCACTTACACGCATAATGCTCTATAACTCTCCACTCCAAACTCTCCAACTTCTCTCAAGTTTTATTTATATTCTCCCTAAGTTTCTTAAGTCAATGATCTTCTGGTAAGCGTTTTTCACTATTCTAAATGTAAATATATTACCCTATATTTCCATTGTTGTGAAAGAGTAGTATTGGTATGATAGTAGTTGAGAGTTCATGGTGTATGATAGTAGAACTCCCTTATATTTATCCCCACTAGTTTTGAAATTAAGGAAAACATATTTGGTTTTGTCAATATGATTTGTTGTAACACCCCAGACCTGAAATAAAAAACCACAAAAATTTTCTCAGAACGACACGTCAGTCAAGTCGTTGTTAGAGACAAAGACCCTTTAAGTCGATCGTTCCTTGTCCAGCAGATTCCTCTCTCAGATTCAACAAGTGGCCCAACAACTCATCATTAATGGTAACAAGTCGTTGAGTTGCTCGTTCTGTCAAGTCCAAAATGATATCAAAAACCTTCTTCCAAACAATAAGTTAGATGATAAGTTGTCGGGAGATAAAATGACTCTTCCTATGAAACCGTTGAATGAAATCCAGAAAATGCTAAAGTCACCGCAATGACAACGGGTGTAAAAAACATCCCGTTGTTTCAAATAATGGGTCATTATGTTCATCCGGTGGTGGAGATCAAAAATTTGTTCAAACTTCCTTTAGTGAGAACGAGTGGAACAAACAACCCATTATTCCATATAATATGTCATTGTCCATTCGTTAGTCAAGTCTAGGAATTGGAACTTTCAGATTCTAGGCTAATGACTAGTCCCAAAGAGTCATGGTCACAACCAACAACTCATTATGTGACCCATTGGATCCTAATGGGCAGTTTTCTAGACTTTTCTCTAGGGGAATTTTTGTAACTTTCTACTAGTTTAGTTCCTAAACTATGTCGTTCGGGAATATTTTCAAAAACATTAGAGTGATAAATAGTTTTTCTCCCTCATTCTCCTCATATACTTTTAGAATATCATTCGTAGACATCGGAGCTTCTCTCTCAATAAAAGAACTAGGGCTTCCAATTCTCCTCGAGATTTTCGAGCTATTTCGCCAAGATTTCTTCTTCAATTATGTGGATTTTAAACAAGAGTTATCCTTTCACCCTTGTGTCCCGAAAGCTTTCCGAAAATATTGATATCTCAGTCCATATAAAAATCATGTCTTAGAGATTTCGTTAAGTTATGAGTTCCCCTATTACTTCAATGTTCTCAAGTTTCTTATCATTTCTAGTATGTGATATTCACGGTTTTATAATTTGCTTACAAATGATAATTTTATGACAGATTTTCACATGTTTCAAGTTCAATTATATAAATAGATATTTCTCATCTATATGGCATTGAGTCTAGCATGAATTTATATTTCAGTCAATGTGATTCTATCATGGTTTCAGTATACAGATGTTGACAGTGTAATCAGTATTTTCAGTTCTTAGGCTCTTAGAATACTATCAGATAAAGTTTTTGACTTAGCATTAAGAACCTTAAATTTTCGAGCTATCAATAAATTATCAGTAAACTTATCATTGGGATCAGTTTAGCACCGAGTTGGTCTAGGGTTCAGCCTACCCAGGACCCAGAACTACGGGCCACGATATGTTATTAGCTTTAATGGGCATCAGTTTTAGTGATCACAGGTATTGGGTCCTATCGATTGGGTGTATACACTGAACACCACATTTAACTCACGTGGTTATATATTAGTTAATAGACTCTTCCATCATTCAGTACAGTTACGGTCTCAGTCACAGTTATAGACTCTATTCTTAGTACATATACATTGTCACGCCCCAAAATCGGGGTAGGGCGCAACTGGCACTCGATTCATGATTGATTTAGAAGCTGGCTATATAGCGTCTGAAAATGCAACACTAAGGCCGACCAAGCCACCTGTCACAACCAACAAAGATAAACCCATAAGGTCTTGATAATGATGAATATGCAATCTGGAAAACCGACAAAACTACAATAAAGCTAAAAATAGCAATGGAAAACCAACATGACTTCACAACAAAAACTACTATACAAACTAGTTCACATAAGCCTCTACAGAGTAAGCAATCTAAAATGTATGGGGCAGGGCCCCGACATACCTCTACAGTACACAAAACTCAAAATAGTCAAAACTAGGACATGGCTCCTGGAAGAGAGGAGCATACCACTATTCCGCTTAAATTTGGCTCCTATTGCATCTGATGATCAGAGCTTCGGCCTGTACCTGCAGCACGATTGCAGGAGTGGTCCCCAAATGAATGGACATTAGTACGAATAAAATGTACTGGTATGTAAGGCTAAAAACTGTAAACATATAACATAACAATGATAACTAAACCAGAAATGAGGAATAGTAACAACCCAAAATCCTACAAATCGAAACCTGACACTAACTCAATATTGAAGTGTAAATACAACCATCTAATGCACAATAAAAACTATAACTGAAATGCTAGTGGCCAACCAATCATAAAATCCATACTGAATTCGTCCAGCCGGTGTACCACACTAGGGTAAAAATAAAGATGCCTTCAGCTGGTGTACCGCATCGGTGTAAAATAAAAATACCTCAAGCGAGTGTACCACACCAGGGTAAAATCAGTCCAACTAGTGTACCACACCGGGGTAAAATAAAAATACATCCAGTTGGTGTACCACACCGGAGTAAAATCAATAAATCTTAATCAAAATCATAAACAGAGCCGATATAGCTTATACTAGGTCAATTTAACACGTATAGCATAGAATTGACGAATACTAAATTTGTGGCCTGCATAGGCCTCTTCGTAATGCATAACTGCAAGTGAGCACGTATAACATGTAAATCTAGAAAATATCACTTAAATGCATGTATTCAAAACTTGTATAAATCATAAGGAACTGCGGATGACCTAAGTGTTTCTACAGTAGTTTATGTTCAAAGGGACATTAGAGCTCGGAGACTCACTAGCTTGTCATTTGACTTAAGGGAATGGGATTATGAAATATCCCCTTGGCCTGAAATATTTCATAACATACACATACCATAACAAGGCAATCCTAATACAATAAGCTCATTTACCCATAATAGCTTGCGATGTCTTTACTTGGCTTAAAATCATTTACACGTCCTCATCTTGGCTCTTTTACCAATTTCAGTTAGCAACCAGACCTTTAAACACATTTAACATCACATAGAGGTATATAACGTACAGTAAAGACCAGCTAACAATGCCCACGTTGAGGGGTCTCCAACTCGATGTACAACTATGACAACAATCAACATGATATCACTCTTTAAATGCCTTACTTCGGCTAAGCATAATCTTAACATTTAACCTCAATCAAACATGAAACTTTAAAGCTTAAATGAAGCTTAACATACTGCCTCAATACTTGTAAATAGATTTCTGGCACATTCAATTTGAAACGCACTAATCGTGCTTACAAAAATGATGGACAGGGCGCCTTACATACTTGTTTTTCGGCGAGCTTCCTTATATCGTTTCTTTGTTTCAACAATCTTTGTTTCAAAAATCAGAACTTATCCCCTTAAATTACTTGAGTTTATAACCAAGTGAAAAGTCCATTTCAAGACAATATCTCTAGCCAAAAAATCACACCAACAGCAGCCACAACAACAACACAAGGCAACATTTTAGCATAATGGTACAACTTGTTCCACACACTTTTAAGGAAAGAATGGAAGTAGGAAATTACCTAAATTCCTTTATAAACAACTCCCATATACATGGATTTTATTTCCAATAATACACAGCTACAACAACCTTCAAATATGAGTAGGAACCTTCAGCAAAATCGCCCCAAAGAATGAAACCAAACTTGGCACCCAACTACTAGTCTCAAACTAAGATTCTTGCAAGTTGTATACTAGAAACACTTACCTTTTTCTGGGGGGTTGTTCTTGGTTTAAAATAGGAGTAATTTACCTCAACTTTTTGTCCAAAAGCGCAACAACCTTGCAGTCCGAAATGCAGCAAAAATAGTTCACCGACATACCAAACACACCTCCAACTTCTAGTCTTTTAATCAAGAATTCAAGCAAGGTTAGTAGTAGAATTCTTGCCTTTTATACTTGTGTCTAATCCCTATAAAAATGAAGCATATATTTAGCTTAGAATAGCTTCAAAAATTCCACAAATTCACCATAGCAACACTGCCTAAATGCAGCCAAAACAACTACCAACACACCACCTTCACCTTGTGATTGATCCCCTTCACTTAGCTTTAGTTTTAATCGAGTTTAGCGTGGTGTTTTCCTTAGTTGTTTGCTGGAAATTTGAGAGGATTTCATAGGGACAAGAAAGAACATCAAATTTGAAAAAGTTGAAAATGATCCCATAGCACAAGACTTAAAATACAAAGTTATTTGGGTGGTGGCCATTTTTAGGGTGGTGGCCATTTTTAGGGCGGTGGCCACATCACTTCCCAATGGTGCCACCGTAAAATACCTATGACTTTTACTCCGAACTCTGATTGATGAGTTACTTGATGTTTTAAAAACTATACTCAAAGATCATTAATTTGATAGGTCTTGGGGCTTCTAAATCATTATATTTTGGGAGATATGGTCATTTATAATTAAACTTTACTTATGAACTTCACATATTCTTTGCTTTTACGTTAGTACACATTTTCCTTGCCATCTACGACGAATATACAACCCTTACTTTCCTTAACATAGCATATAAACACCAAATAATCACCAAAAAAAATTTCAAGGTGTAACATACATGACCCTTAAATCAGTTTTTACTATACTTTATTACATATTATCAAACTACTACTTCACATTGATATTTTTGCATGTCAGTGAGGATCATGTTACTTCAGTTCAGTTATGCATTTTAGCACATCTTTTTAGATTATCAGTATGTTCTATATGTTATTGTTGCATATATCATATGTTAAGTACATTCAAAGTACCAACTGTATGTTTTTTGTGCTATATCATTTTATGATATAGGCTCAGGCTTTCAAAATCAACAGAGGGTTTAACTTCTCCTTTAGACTTATTGCAGCAGAGTTCTATTGGTGAGTTCTTATATTCCAAGGACTAGAGTCTTCATTTCTAGTTATTTTCATTTTTAATTTTTTTCAGACATTAGAGTTAGTTGGGGTTTTACCCCAGTAACTTATCAGTTTTCTTTTAGAAGTCTTTCAGACCTAAGGGTCGGTTTATCTCATACCTTAAGGAAATAAAACTGATCTCAAAAGGGTACATATATCACTTGGTTAGGGTCAAGAATTCTAGTTTTAAAACCCAGACTCTTCAGTGAGTTTTCAGACGTGTTTCCCAAAGTTTTTCATAGAGTCCCTCCCGAGCGAGAAATAGACTTTGGCATAGACCTTCTCCTAGATACCCAGCTATCTCAATTCCTCCTTACATAATGGCTCCAGATGAGGAAATGAAAAATACCTTTTATATAAGGGCTTCATCAGACCCAACATATCTCCATGGGGTGCCCCAATCCTATTCATGTGAAAGAAAGATGGTACACTTAGAATGTGCGTCGACTACCGTCAGAAAAACAAGGTCATAGTCAAGAACAGGTATCCTCTATCTAGAATTGATGACTTGTTCGACCAACTCGAAGGAGCTAGCTATTTTTTCAAGGTAGATCTCAGATCAGGATATGATGAGTTGGTAATTTACCAACTCATTAGGATTTTAATCAAAAACTTTAGCTTAGTTTTTAAGTCTTTTAATTGGATTTTATGCCCTTTTTTCCTTTGGATGTTGCAGGTACCTAACTTGAAAAGAAGGAGCATGAAATTGAATAAAAAGGATGAGTCAGGTAGAAACTGGCATTCCAGGGGGGACACCGACGAAACACCAGCAGACCGCAGGCACCCACTGGAATGAGGAACATTGCAATTGGAGGCTCGCGGAACAACAGCCAATGAACCGCCGGTGCCATCACCGAAATACTCTTGAATTCATTAGATAGCAGATGAGATCAACTGGCGGCCCGCAGATGGACACCGGCGAACCGCCGGTGACTGGCAAGTTAAAGACGCCTAAAAATGGCAAAAATTTCCATCCCTAATAAAGAGGAGAACTTTAGGATCTACTTTTGTTCATATTCTAAAAAAGATACTCTGAACAAGCATATTATTATTCCCCATCACTTTTGGGAGAGAGATTTGCATAGAAAATAGTGTTTTGAATATTTCTTTTTCATCTTCATCTTCATCTTCTTCGGCAGGGTATATCCACTATTGTAGAGAAATTTTGAGGTTGATTGTGTTTACTCTTAATTATGAAATTATTGAGTCTATTGATGAATAAGATCTTGTGTTTCTCAATTATGAGTAGCTAAATCTATAGCTAGAGGTGTGTGATGATGGGTGTTTGATCTAATTGGGTATTACTAGATTTATCTTTTTATTAGTTAATTAGTGTAAATCTATTTATTTCTCCTCAAAATATAGTTTTTGCTCATAGTTGAAAATATGGGTACTGTTTGCTTACTTAATTTTGTCTTGAAAAAGAGGAATTAAGTAATGGGGGAGAACTTAATAGTGGGTTGGGATTTGTTTATGTGGGGTTGGGCTAGAAATAGCCAAAACCATGGTCATAATCTCATTAAAGGTTAACGGATATAAATGGGTCAACCCCTAACCCAAATCATATTAGAATAGTTTAATTGCACTTGAGGAAAAAGAGATTAAGTGGTTGAAAAATGTCGGGCACCATCTTTTCCAAGGTTATTTACACATATTAGTAATAACTTGATTGTCTAGTAAATCCCAATTTGATTGGCATCCCATCTACATCATACCTATGGCCTTTTCTCATTGTTCCTTCTCGATTTTGGTTTTCTTGGTGTTACACCCCGTAATTATTTTTAATAGTTAGATGGTCTATTCGCATGTTGGTTAAGGGTTTTTGAATGCTATACATGCTAGAAAAAGTCCCGGGGAAAGACTGGACGAACATCACATCAAACCATCGCGGAAGGAGCCAGGGAAGAACCCCTCCGCGATGGCACCGTGCCACGGAAAGGGGGCCTCCGCGATGGAGCCGTGCCACGGAGGGAGGGCCTTCGCGATGGTGCAGTGCCACGGAGGCCCTGTCCAAGCCCCACTATATAAACCCCCACTACATTTATTTCATGAAAATTCTTATAATTTTCTAGTAGAAAGAGAGGGAAAACCAGAGAGAGGGAAACACGAACACAACCTATCCTTTTCCTTCCAATTACATCTGTATACGTGGTCCAAACTCGAAATAAATGTGGGTAGTGAGGTACTAAGCAGCAAGGAGCATTCCTTCAGGTTTAGTTTCGTGAAATTCGGCTGGCGAACCGTCGTGTTACCGAGCTAAGGTAAGTGGAATTGCTCCAAATTAGTGTCAATAAACTCATAGCCCTAAAATAACAATTTCTCCCTTCTGGACTTTCGAGAAATAGCGAGTTTTCAAACATTTTTCAATAAGCAAAAGTTTGGGCTATATATATATTAAAAGTGATATTTTCTTCTAGAATATTAATGTATTTAGTCCTAACTGATATA
>JACEIK010005458.1:86357-101973 GCA_018107945.1 Datura stramonium | reverse complement strand
TACCATCTCGAGGTGGGAAAAAGTACTTTATTACTTTCATTAACGATAGTACAACATATTGCTATATTTACTTACTAAATAGTAAGGATGAAGCAATTAATGCATTCAAGAAATAAAAAGTGAAGTTGAAATTCAACTAAACAAAAAGATTAAAATGATAAGAAGTGACAGGGGCGGAGAATATGAATGTCCTTTCAAAGAAATATGTTTGGAATATGATATTATTCATCAAATAACTGCCCTTTACTCACCACAATCATATGGTATTGCGGAAATGAAAAACAAAATGTTAAAGGAGATGATGAATACCTTATTGATAAGTTGGAGTTTATCCCAGAACTTATGGGGGGAAGCTATTCTTACGGCTAATAAAATACTCAATTTAGTACCCTACAACAAAACACAATCAATTCCATATGAAAAATAGAAAGGAAGAAACCCCAATATTAAATACTTCAATGTCTGGGGGTATTTGGCAAAGGTACAAGTTCCTAAACCTAAAAGGGTGAAGATAGGGCCAAAAGTTGTTGATTTTGTTTTCTTAGGATATTCCACAAACAGTAAGCATATCAATTTCTAGTTTACAAATCAAAAACTCCTAAATTCATGTGAATACGGTAATTGAATAAGATAATGCTGAATTTTATGAAAATGTATATCTATATAAAATTGAATGAGTCGTCTAGTAAAGGATCTAAACGACCTCGGGAAGAGACAAAGGAAGATGTCCCTAATGAGGAGAATCCAATACGTAGCAAATGTCAAAGGAATTCTACTTCCTTTGGACCAGATTTTCTAACATTTTTATGGGAAAATGAGTCCCTCGTCGGGGCCTGACAGTCAATTTTTCCTGCGAATTTCCTAATGGTTTTTCAGTAATTTTCTTACCTCCTAGACTCTAAAATACATCATTTTGGTTTATTTTTAAAGGAATTTAGAGGGGATTAACGGTTTCTCCCTCATTCCCACTCAGATTTTTAGAGAAATTAGTGTAAGATTCCTCTTGAGAACTCTCAAGAAAGATTAGGGCTTCTCATTTATTGTAGTGATTCAAGTTTTGTTCTCCACGAAATTTTTAGCCAGGTATGTGGGAAATCAATAAGGGAATAGTTCTTCCCTTGTGTCCCCAAAATCCATCCTAGTTTCTCTATGAATTCTATCCCTGAGCTTTCGAATGCGAAGGAAATATATGTAAGATTTCTTTGAGTTCATGTAGAATCTTATCCATGTTTATTTTAGATATAATTCCATCAGTTTATGACTATATTGATGTTGCATCCTATAAAGTGAATTCTAGCCTTGAACTTTCGAACGGGAATGAAGTATGTGCCAAATTCCATTATAACTTGTAGAATATGATTTAAGTTGATTGTTGGGTATTTTTCATTATCTAGATATCATATAAATGCTCTTTCTTGTAAGGATGATTTTAGCCCTAATGTTGAATGAGATCAGCTAGAACTTTTTCCTGTTGGGTTTGTCATCCTTGTTGTGGATTCCCATGTTGTTAGTATGAATTGAAATCTCAGTTAGCTGCATAATAGTTAAATTTTAGTCAAAATTTTAGAATCCTCAATGCTATTGAGAATTGGTCAGCTGGCCAGTTTGACTACAGTATTTTTGTGAGGTGTTAGTGGTGCCTCTTAGTTGTAAGAACTAGACTTAGTACCAGATTTCAGTTTGTTCTTTAGATGGTTACAATGCTTCCAAATAAGCACCTCTGACCAGTCTTAGAACCCAGTTACAGAATCCGGTCCAATAAGGCTCTCAAGGCGCTTCGAGATAGGTATCCCTGACTAGACTTGGGCCCCAGTTTTGAGCTATAAGCTTAGTATTCAGTCTAGGACTATCTAGTTAGAGTAGGACTTAGCACAGAGCGGACCAGATTTCTAGCGCACCCAGGTTCCCAGAACTATGTTACCACCGTAAGTTACAGTTTTATTGGCCTCATGGCCCCAGATGTATGATCACCCAATTCATGCCTTTATACCCTGGCAAGGTATATTGGGTCCTACCGATAGGGTGTATNTCCTACCGATAGGGTGTATATATCGGAATCCACGTCTAGCTCACGTGGTTATATGTCGGTTATAGACTCTCCCACTAGTCAGCTCAGTTCAGTCTTAGATTAATCAGTTCAGATTAGTTCAGTTCAGTATCTCAGATTTAGGGAATGTCCTTGACAATCAGATAGGGTCTTTTAGACCATCTCAATTGTTATAGTTATTCAGCTCAACAACCATAGTTGATCATTGCATGTTTGTTCAGTTCAACATTTTTATTCCATTTTGTTATATTTCTCTCACTTACTTAGTAGATTCAATGTACCGATGCATACCTTTTATGCTATATCGTCTTATGATACAACTGCATGATCTCAATCTCAGCCTCGCTAGCCGATCGCTCTCAGAAGACTCCAGTTGCACTTTTGGTGAGTCCTCATCTTTCGAGGATGAAGATTGTTTATTTCAGTTATATTTTTCTTCTTTATAGATTTGGAGTTAATTAGGGGCTTGTCCAGCAACTCATCAGTTGTAGTGGCTTTCAGACACGGACTTAGTTTTTTATACTTGTAATTTTGTTCAGATGTTTTTAAACTTTATGATTCAGCTCTAATTCATAAATGTTTTGAAATTTATTTTAAAGCTTTCGCTATATTTATATGTTTGCTCAGAATGAGAGTGTATGATAGACCAGGGGTTGACTTGGGGTTACTTATGATTCCAAGTACCGTGTCCCATCCAGAGTGTAAGCTTGGGGTGTCACAATAACTAATGAACATGCATAACTGAAATTTTGAATAAAAATGGGAGACTTGTCATATAACCAACATTATCATGATAGAGCTTACGTGGTCCCAACTATCATACTCAAGTGAGCAGAGCGGTCCAAAGCTTTTCCAAGGCTAAGGATGCTACCATGATGTCGATATCAAGCTGAAGGCCCCTTGGGAGCAGGGGAAGCTCACAAGGGAGGTCCCAAATAATCTGAACATACCTATGTTGGCGCGTATTTCTGAGGCATAGGGTTGACTGACTCTTAGCCTACTCAGTGCTAGACATTACTCCCAAAAAACATGAATAAGCTCTCCATCATTTTCCAACGAAGCTGACCATCATCTAGTGACGAAGCTAAATAATAACATACATGCATAATCTGAAATCATAACATGAGGAGCTTGGCTCAAACCATACTACAAGCTGAACATAATTGGTAGTCTAGACTCCAAAACCATGTGTTAAGCTAATCACATGACATCGTAAAACATACTTGGTCATATGGAATTTCCCAATACTTAACATGCTTGAAATCAACTTGATTCCCTTGAAAGCATGAACATAGACATGGGTAATTCAAAATAATACTCTCTTCATAGACATCTCATCATGCTTTAATACATATTTCATAGATCTCGACTTTTATGAACTTTCATGGATGGGCATCATAATTTAGAAAACTTGAAAACATAAAATTATAATTTAAGACATTGTAAAGTTTGCTCATTAATCATAATTCAACATTGGAAACATGTTTAGATCATACCCATGATTGATATTGAGGAAATTCACACGTGGGGTAAAAACCCCATAGATTCATCAATTAGAATTTTCATGAATTGAGAGAGAATTGGAAATGGGTGTGGACAATTGCACCCATTCATAGCCTTACATGCCTGAAGAGATCTGATTTCACAACTTCCTTGACTGTCCAATGATAATTGAGGAAGAACTTTGAAGAGACTAAGCTTGATCACCTCTTAAACCTTTAAGCTTGCATGCATGAATTAGAAAAGGCATAGAATGACTTAACCCTTCTTAAAACATACTATTTTGAGTTTAAAATGATGTAGTTTAGGCCTTAGGAACATGGGAATTATAGAAAAGCCCTTAATAAATTTGCAAAGAAAAAAACACTGCTAGTCCCAACGAGGGACTGGACGACTCGTCGTCAAGGACCACAACTCGTGGTCTGCTTTTAGTCGTTAGCATTCGAAACCTATTGACCCTGGTCACCATGAGGGACACCATGAATCGTGGTGATCGAGTCGTGACGTGCACTATCCAAAATTTCACCTTTATACCAATCTCCTGCCCACGAGTGACCCAACGGCTCGCTACTCTGACCACGAGTCATGGCTTATCTTGTGGTCAGCCCTAGAAGCCCAAAATTCTTATCCAAATCTTTTCTACCTCACGAGTCACTTAACGACTCGTGGGGTACTGCACGGGTAACTGGACGACTCGTCTTGTGACCTGGTGCAAAAAATGTTATTTTTTTGTTTCAACTCTCGGATCTGATCTTAGGGTTTTCGGGGTATTACAATATCTCCCCCTTGGAAACATTCATCCTCAAATGCGGGAAAACAAACTTAAAAGTAGAGAAATGTAAATCATCATACTCATATATGAACATATACATGCTGAAAACTGACGGAGTGTCTAACTCCGATTTTAACTACATGGCTGAATTGAATTCCTGAATCACACATACATTCATTAACATGAACAAAACTAGTGTACATGAGCTGAACATGAAACTGAATAGAGTACTAAGGAAAAAACTGATACCTCAAGTTGAAACTAATTCAAAAGGGAATAGATGCGGGTATTTAGCCATCATATTTGCTTCGGCTTCCCACATATCTACCTCAACATGCTGATTCCTCCATAAAACATTGACTGAGGCTACTTCTTTATTTCTTACCTTTCGAACCTGACGATCTAGTATTTCCACCAGAACCTCCTTATAACTAAGGTTGTCCTTCACACCTACGCTATCCATTTGAACAACTAGAGTCGGGTCACCCAAGCACTTCTTTAAGAATGATACATGGAAAACTGGATGGACTAAAGCTAATTTTGAGGGCAACTCCAACTCATATGCTACCTTGCCAACCTGTTTCACAATCCGGTACGGGTCAACATAATGAGGATTGAGTTTCCCTTTCTTCCTAAATCTCATCACTCCTTTCATGGGGGATACCTTCATAAACACCCGATCAACAACTTCAAACTCAGGATCCCTCCTCCTCACATCCGTATAGTACTTTTGGTGACTCTGAGTTGCTTTCAACCTATCCCTTATAAGTCGAACTTTATCTATAGCCTCATAGACTGAATCTAGACCTATCACCGCAGCTTCACCGACTTCAAACCAACCAATAGGTGATATACATCTCCGCCCATAGAGAGCATCAAATGGAGCCATCTGAATGCTAGAATTATGGTTGTTGTTATATGCAAACTTAATGAGAGGCAAATGATCATCTATACCACCCTTGAAATCAGTAACACATGCTCTCAACATATCCTCAAGGTTCTAAATGGTCCCCTTGGCCTGACCATCTGTCTGCGGGTGAAATGCTATGCTAAGCTTGACCTGAGTACCAAGTCCCTTCAGAAACGATCTCCAAAATTGCGAGGTAAACTGAGTACCTCTATCTGATATGATGGACAAGGGCACTCCATGCAACCGAACTAGCTCTCGAATGTACAACTTAGCATAATCCTCCGCTGAATAGGTGGTTTTGACCAATAAGAAATGAGCTTCCTTAGTCAGCCTATCCACAACCACCCAAATAGAGTCATACTGTCGGCAAGTACGAGGCAACCTTTTGATGAACTCCATATTGATCTCCTCCCACTTCCAAATAGGAATACTAATATCTTGAAGAATACCATTATGTCTTTGATGCTCAACCTTCACCTGTTGACAATTTGAACACTTAGCCACAAATTCTGCTATTTCCTTCTTTATGCTATTCCACCAATAGGCTTCACGTAGGTCACGGTACATCTTGGTGGAAACTGGATGTATAGAGTATCTAGAACCATGAGCCTCGTGCAACATCCGATCTCTCAAATCGTCAACATCTGGAATACACAAATGACCCTAATATCGAAGCACACCATCTCCCCCTTTGGAGAAAACCTCCATCTTCTGATTCTAAACAGCTTCCTTTAACTTTACCAAAATAGGATCCTCGTCTTTTCTTGCTTTAACATCAGTCACCAAAGATGATTATGATCCATTCTGAACAATAAATCCACCATTGGTTGAGTCAAGCAGACAGACTCCCAATTGTGCAAGCCGATGCACATCCTTTACTAACTCCTTTTTCTCCTCACCTATAAGGGATACACTCCCCATAGAAAGTCTCCTATGAAGGTCTACTACCATATTAACCTTGCCCCATGGTAAAGGATACTTATATCATAATCCTTGAGTAACTCCAACCACCTCCTTTGACATTGATTTAGATCCTTCTGGTTAAACATATATTGTAGGGTTTTGTGTTCCGTAAATAGATATACACAAACCCCATAAGAATAGTGTCTTCAAATGTTCAAGGCAAATACTACCGCCTCCAATTCGAGATCATGAGTCAGATAATTCTTTTCATGGAATTTCAGCTGCCTTGAAGCATAGGCTATAACTTTACCATGCTGCATGAGTTCACAACCAAGACTAATTCTCGAGGCATCACAATATATAAAAAATCCATCGTACCCTCAGGTAGGGTCAACATCGATGCTGAGGTGAGTCGATTCTTCAACTATTGGAAGCTCTTCTCACAAGCTTACGACCATTGAAACTTCACTTTATTCTGGGTTAATTTAGTCAACGGTGCTGCAATGGATGAGAACGCCTCAACAAATCTCTGATAATAACCAGCTAATCCCAAGAAGCTCCTAATATCCGAAGGATTCACTGGTATAGGCCAATTCTTCACCACTTCTATCTTTTGAGAGTCCACTTATACACCTCACTTGAAACTACATGACCCAAAAATTCCACTGAATTCAACCAAAACATGCATTTTCCAAACTTAGCATATAATTGGCAATACTTGAGAGTCTGTAGCACCACCCTCAAATGAGCGGCAGACTCCTCCTCGCTCCGAGAGTATATGAGAATGTCATCTATGAATACAATCACGAACATATCCATGTATGGATTGAAAACCCTGTTCATCAAATCCATAAAAGTTGCAGGAGCATTCGTTAGTCCAAACGACATAACTACAAACTCATAGTGACCATATCGAGTCCTGAAGGCTGTCTTTGAGATGTCACTCTCCCGAACCCTGAGCTGATGGTATCGAGACCTGAGGTCTATCGTCAAAAAGCACTTAGCACCTTGAAGATGGTGAAAAAAATCATCAATCTAGTGGAGAGGATACCTATTCTTGATGGTTACCTTGTTCAATTATCGATAATCAATAAACATGCAAAGAGAACCATCCTTCTTGCTGACAAAGAGAACTAGTGCACCCCATGGGGATTTGCTAGGTCTGATGAATCCCTTGTATAAAAGGTCTTTCAACTGCTCTTGCAACTCCTTTAGCTCAGCAATAGACATTCTATAAGGAGGAATAGATATAGGTTGCGTATCGGAAGTAGTCAATACTAAAATCGATCTCCCGCTCAGGAGGGTTTCCCGATAAATCATTTGGAAACACCTCTGGATACTTACACACTATAGGAACTAACTGGATAGTCGGGGTTTCAGATGTAGAATCCTTGACCCTAACTTGATGGTACACGCAACCTTTAGAAATCATCTTTCTGGCCTTAAGGTAGGTAATGAAGCATCCTACAGGCACAACTGAACTTCCCTTCCACTCTAGGACAAGCTCTCCTGGAAATCTGAACTCTACTACATGGGTTCTACAATTGACTGAGGCATAACATGCATATAACCAATCCATGCTGTGGATAATATCAAAATCGGTCATGGCTAACTCCACTAAATCTGCTGAGGTGACTTTTTGAAGGACCGTGACAGGTCAATTTCTATACACCCATCTAGCTATAACTGAATCACCAACTAGAGTAGAGACTAAGAAGGGTTCTTAAGTTTCAGGATTGACTCCGAATCTACTAGCAACATAGGGCGTCACAAAAGACAAAGTAGCCTTTTGATCTAACAATGCATATACATCAAGGTGGAATACTCATAACATGCCTGTGACTACATCTGGGGAGACCCTCTACTCCTGAAGGGACGCAAGGGCATAGAATCTATTCTGGCGCTGACTAGCACCCGCACTAGTAGATGCCCCCTACTGAGTTGGGCGTTCTGGTAGAGCTGCTATACTGGAAGCTGGGCCTCAGCCCCTATCATGGCCCTGTCTAGCTGCTAGGAAATCTATGAGCATATGTTCGGGCTTCCTACACCCGAAATTATCACCTGAACTTGCTAAGCACTAGCCCACGTGTCATCGGCCACATCTGCTAAACTCAGGAGGGCTGGTCACTGCGGGTCTGCTACTCTGGCCTATCGAGCGTGATGCTCGTCCCCTCTGATCGTGCTTAGATCTAGATGGCACACTCATAGCCAAAGGCGTTGGGGCTGAAGATCTCTAGTGGGACTGCTGACGTTGCTCACTAGGTCTTTGCAAGGAGAATCTAAAGCTATCAGTCCTGTCCCTCTTGGCCTCTCTCTCCCGCTCACTTATCTATACAACCTCTATCTGCTGGGCGTATAGGACTATTTGAGAAAAGTCAATGTCCTGAAGAAGCATCGCAGTCTGGCAATCCCTGACCAAGTAGTCTGCTATCCCATGCACAAACTTGCTCACTCGGTCTCTCTAATCGACCACCATCTCAGGTGCATACCTTGACAAACGAGTGAATTTTAAGGCATACTCCTGAACTATCATCTTCCCTTGCTTTAGGTTCACAAACTCGGCTGCTTTGATCTCCCTCATCTCCCGAGGGTAGAACCTATCTAGAAAAGCGGCATGAAATTCATCCCAACTGATAGGGCCTGCTCCAACTGCCATACTATCCTTCCATTGGTTGAACAAAATGTGCGCAACCCCTTTCAACTTGTACGAGGCTAAATCGATGCACTCCTCCCTAGTCACCCCCATGATCTGGGTGATCTTCAGAACCTCATTAATGAATTTATGTGGATCCTTGTCCATCTTTCATTCAAAAAACTCTGGAAGATTAATCCTCATAAAATCTATGACTCTTGTTGCCGCCATATTCCCATTTTCAGGGACATGCGCTACCGTTTGCTGATTTACCTGGGCGGTCAAGGCCTGAGCTAACATCTGTATGGCTGCCCTGAACTTAACATAGGCAACCGGCTCGAGTACATACTCCTCATGGGCTGGTGAAGCCTGCTGGTGCCCATCTCCATTGCCATTCTCGTGGCTATTTCTATTTCCATTTCTTCTTCTGTTAACTCAGTGAGGAGGCACGATTCTCCAAATGCGTATAGCATGAGTTAGAAGGATAGAGAGGCATTTCATAGCATGACTTAGATCATGAAATAAGGGAACATTTCCTAAACATCTCGTAGCCTCTTCGTCATAAGTGTGGAGCGCTTCAGACCCATGAAAAAGATTCTACTTAATGCAGCTTTCAGAAACCCTAGGATGCTTCAAAACCTAATTCTCTAATACCAAGTTTGTCTGACCCGAACATAATCCCAGATCGAGACACGGGACAAAGAATCTCGAGACCTCCAAATCGACCCATGGCATGAACATATCATCTAGCTCAATCATATTAAAGTGAAAGAACAACATAATTAATATAACGGAAGTCGGAGCATTTCATACATATGGATACATAACATAATTCTAAAGTTGAATACATACTATGTCCGAAAAGCCTCTAATACTAACGAGTTGATGGGGACAAGACCCCAACAAACTCACTATAATCTGAACACATAAAATACGGAACATATTTGATAAGAAAGGCCCTCGAAAGATGAGGAGAACCAACTATAATCGGGAAGTACTAATGCTGGGAATCTGGCTAGCGGCGGGACTGAGTTTGGATATCGGAGCCTGTATCTTGAAATGATACAGCATAGAATATGCGGTTACTACGTGGAATGTACCGAGTATGCAATGTAAGTAAAACCACTAATTAAGTAAAATCATAAAACATGCATATTATAAAACATAATCAATATAAGATTCTAAGAGTAGGACTTGCATGTTATTTTATGAAAGTATGATCTGAATATAACTGAACATCATAACTGGATCGAATGACCCAAAGCTGAAAACTGATAATTATAAGTAAAACTAAAAATTGGGTCAAATCTATTGAAAATATAATATCATAACTGATGAACATGCATAATTGAAATTATGAGGAACAATGGGAGACTTTTCATATAACCAACAATACCACGATAGAGCTTACGTGGTCCCAACTATCATACTCAAATGGGAAAAGCTTTCTAAAGCTTTTCCATGGCTAAGGACGCAACCATGATATCGATATCAAGTTGAAGGCCCCTCGAGGTATCATGACCCAAACGTAGACCCGAATCATAACACAAGACAAGGAGCCCCAAGAGACTCCTACTCGACCCATGGCATGAACATACATCTATCTCTATCAAGTACACCAGAATACTTAACTTAAATAACATAGAGGAAACGTAATCATGACATACATAGAATAGAAACACACTTCATATGTGATAGTTGATTACTACACATGGTCTAAAAGCATCTAACATGTCTGATGGGTTGATGGGAAAATACCCCCAACTAACCCAACAAATCCAAAAACTAATATCAACTGGTCCTGAGAGAATGAGGACTCACCAAAGAGCTGGATGCTAATCTCCAAGACAAGCTAATGATGGTGCTAGGTCTGAAGATCAGAGCATGTATCATGAAACGATACATAATAGAGTATACAGTCAGTACGTGGAATGTATCGAGTATGCAAGGTAAGTAAAACTGACATTTAAAATACATAAAAGTTCATAAGAGATCATAAGAGTAGGACAACATGCTCATAGCATAAATATCATAATGCAACATGGGGCTCAAGGTTTTCAAAACATTCGTAGTTCGTTCTTTATCATAGTCATAAGAGAAACTTTATAAAATCACACTTACTCCAAAATTACATAAACATAATCATGCATAAATCATGAGGAATAGTAGGAGGACTCCTCATAACCGAAACCATCATGGTAGAGCATTACATATGCCCCAACTATCTCAGTCAAGTGGGCAGAGCCATCCCAGGCTTGCCAGGCAAAGGACGTGCATTATGTGATATCACGAAATAGGGGATCCATTAACATTGTAATGAATCATCATGAACCTACGGTGTTACGTAGTTATGACACACCAGCGTAGTCCTTTGAATGCCGGGCTATTCAGTGCTGGACGCTGCTCCCAAAACATGCACATTAGGCTCATATGTAAATCATAAACATCATTCATGAGATTCATCGCTAAATAAAAATTTAACATCGTTGATCCTCATTTACATACATGTTTATATATTAATCAAGGGCCCTTTAGTCGGCCAACATCATAAATCAAACAATCAAGAAATCCATACCATAAATCGTAAATCATTCTTGAACATGTGGGCATTGCCCAATACCTTAACATGCTTTAAAATATTGAATTCACTTGAAAACATGATTATAAACATGGGTAATTTGAAAACATGCTTTTCATCATCAATTCTTCATCATACATGAACATTCATCATAAATCTTAACTTTCATAAACTTATCATAATTGGGCAATTTAAATTTAAAAAGCTTGAAACATGATTTTAATGAAAAACAAACCTGCCCATAAAATCATAATTCCATAGTAGAGATACATTTATGTCATATCCATGTAGAGAATTAGAAATTTCATGCATTGGGTTAAAACCCCATAGAATTAACATAGGAAATTTCATGATTTTGAGAGATTAGGCATGGATATGAAAGAATTCACCCACTTATAACCCTACGTACCTGGGGAAGATAAGATTTTATCACTCCTTGAAATCCCAGTGAAGGATTGAAGGAAAACTTGAAGAACTCTTACTTGATCACCTCCTAAACCCCTTCAATATGCATGCATAGATATGAATGAGCATAGGATAGATTTTCCCCTCATAAAACACTGCATTTCGATCATTAAATGATGTAATTTAGGACCCTAGGAATTAGAAATGATGAAAATACCCTTAATGAATTTCCTGAAATTTCTGCACAACCAGAGACAACGATGATCCAAGGAGTCGTGCCATGATACCATGACTCGTGGTATCCGTCCGTTGCATCCACTACCCATTTTCAACTTCTCTAATTCAATCCCATGAATCGACAGGACGAGCCATTGGATCACACAATGGTCCGTTATGTCGTCCATTGTGTCCCTCTTGACGACCTGCACCTGGCCTTCCCACGAGCCACACCACAACTTGTGCCTTCTTGCAATGAGTTGTGGTTTCGTTTCGTTACCTCGATTGGAGGTTTTCCTACTCCTTCACAGGTTTCTCACCACGATACGTTACAGCTCATGATGGGTCATGCCATGACTCGTTACTTCATCTTAGGCTAAGGACCAGCCTCACCACTACCACTAGTCACGGCTCATGACATCAAACCACGGGTTGTTACATGACCCGTTACTTCCAACTGCTACCCCGCGAAACCTCACCACTAACACTTCCCACAGATCGTTGGTTGGACCAACGATCCATTACATAACCCGTCCTGTGGAAATTTTCCCAGATTTCTGCCCACTTCCATTTTTAAATCTCGAGTCTAGTCTTAGGCACTTCTAGGGTATTACAATATCTTCCCCTTGGTAACATTCGTCCTCGAATGTAAGGAAACATACAGAAAACAGAGAAATGCAATAATTATACTCAAATACTAATCGTTTAAGCCGAAACTAACTGAATAACTATATCCGGTTCGAACTACATGGATGAACTGAATTCATGAATCATATACACATCCACATACATTAATGAAACTGGGGCACAAGAACTGAACATGAAAACCAAATAGAGTACAAGTGGAAAACTGAGCCGGTAGATAATAAATATGGGTATCTAGCCATCATGTCTGCTTCAGCTTCCCACGTAGCTCCTTCAACATGCTAATTTCTCTATAAAACATTACTGAAGCTACTTCCTTTTTCCTTAGCCTTCGAACCTAACGATCCAGTATATCCACCGGTACCTCCTCATAACTAAGGTTGTCTTTCACACCAACACTATCCACTGGAACAACTAGTGCTAGATCACCCAAAAACTTCTTTAAGAGCGATACATAGAAAACAAGATGCACGGAAGCTAATTCTGAGGGCAACTCCAATTCATATTCCACCTTGCCAACCCGTTTTACATTCCGGTAGGGGCCAATATAACGAGGGCTGAGTTTTCGTTTCTTCCCAAACTGCATCACTCCCTTCAAGGGAGACACCTTCAAAAACACCAAATCATCCACTTTGAACTTGAGTTCTCTCCTTCTCACATTGGCATAGGACTTTTGGCAACTTTGAGCCGTTCTCGACCTGTCTTGCATGAGTTGAACCTTCTCCATAGTCTTATGGACTGAATCTGGTCCTATCATCGCAGCTTCACCAACTTCAAACCAGCCAATAGGCGATCTACATCTCCACCCATAGAGAGCCTCAGACGGAGCCATCTGAATGTTGGAGCTATTATTGTATGAAAACTAGATAGGAGGCAAATGATAATCCCAACTACCTTTGAAGTCAATCACGCATGCTCTCAACAGGTCCTCGAGAGTTTGAATTGTCCACTCCGCTTGACCATCCATTTGCCGGTGAAATGCTATGTTGAGCTAGACCTAAGTACCTAGAACTTTTTGAAATGACCTCCAAAACTGAGAGGTAAATTGGGTACCTCTGTTCGATATGATGGACAAGGGCACTCCATGCAACCGAACTAGCTCTCGGATGTATAGTTTAGCATAATCCTCCACTGAATCTGTGGTTTTGACATATAGAAAATGCATGGCTTTGATCAATCTATCTACAACAACCCAAATGGAGTCATACTTCCACCGAGTGCGAGGAAACCCTGTGATGAAATCCATATTGATTTCTTCCTATTTCCAAGTAGGGATACTTATATCTTGAAGCACCCCTCCCGGTCTCTGATGCTCAACCATTACTTGCTGATAGTTTGGGCACTTAGCTACAAATTCTGTGACGTCCTTCTTCATTCCATTCCACCAATAGACTTTTCGTAAGTCACAGTACATGTTGGTGGCACCTGGATGGATTGAATACCTAGATCCATGAGTCTCATGCAACATCCATCTCCTTAAATCATCAACATTCAAAACACATAAGCGACCCTAGTGTCGAAGCACACTATCTCCCCCTTTGGAGAAGACCTCTACCTTTTGATTTGAACGGCTTCCTTTATCTTTACCAAAATAGGGTCTTCATCTTTCCTGGCTTTTACATCCATCACCAAGGACAATTCTGATCCATTCTGAACAATAACACCGCCATTAGTCGAATCAACCAACCGAACTCCCAACCTCGCAAGTCGATGCACTTCTTTCACCAGCTCCTTCTTTCCGTCATCTACATGGGACACACTTTCTATCGAGAGTCTACTAAGTGCGTCTACTACTACATTAGCCTTGTCCATATGGTAAAGCACACTTATATCATAATCCTTAAGTAGCTCCAACCACCTCCTTTGCTGAAGATTGAGATCCTTCTGTGTACATATTGTAAACTCTTATGGTCCATAAACACATCTACGTGGACCTTGTACAAATAATGTCTCCATATCTTCAAGGCGAGTACCACCGCGGCTAATTCAAGATCATGGGTCACGTAATTCTTCTCATGAACATTCAGTTGTCTAGAGGAATAGGCTATAAGTTTTTTGTGCTACATCAATACACATCAAAGTCCCATCCTTGAAGCATCATAATACACCACAAACCCATCGGTACCCTCAGGTAGGGTTAACACCGGTGCTGAGGTAAGTCGAGCCTTCAACTCTTAAAAGCTCCTCTCACAAGCCTCTGACCATTGGAATTTCATCTTCTTTTGGTTCAATTTGGTCACGGATGCTGCAATAGATGAGAAACCTTCAACAAATCTCTGTTAGTAGCTAGCTATACCCAAAATGCTCCGAATATCCGAAGGATTCACCGGTCCAGGCCAATTCTTCACCGCTTCTATTTTCTGAGATTCCACCTTTACGCCCTCACTTAATATCACATGGCCAAAAAATTCCATGGAGTTCAACCAGAACTCGAACTTGCTAAATTTGGTATATAATTGGCGATCCTTGAGAGTTTGTAGCACCATTCTCAAATGAGCGGCATGCTCCTCCTTGCTCATAGAGTATATCAGGATGTCATCGATAAACACAATCACGAACATATCCAGGCATGGCTTGAACACCCTGTTCATCAAACCCATAAAAGTTGCAAGAGCATTCTTTAGTCCAAAACACATAACTACAAACTCATAATGACCATACTACATCCTGAAGTCTGTCTTCGGGATGTCACTCTCCTGAACTCTGAGCTGATGGTACTCGGATCTGAGATCTATCTTAAAAAAACACTTGGCACCCTGAAGCTGGTAAAATAAATCATCAATCTTGGGTAGAGGATACCAGTTCTTGATGGTGACCTTGTTCAAATGCAGATAATCAATACATATACGAAAAGAACCATATTTCTTTCGGATAAAGAGAACTGGTGCACCCCACGGGGACTTGCTTGGTCTGTGATCACGGGCAAAAATATCATGCCCGTGATACGCTTTACAACTTGAATTAGTCGTGTTGTCTAAGTTATTTTATACATTTTCATGTAATTTTAT
>JACEIK010005458.1:26574-78205 GCA_018107945.1 Datura stramonium | reverse complement strand
AGTAAATTGACACTTGAGGTGATTTTGCCCTGTAGTCCAGTCCCTGTGGGATCGATACTTGGCTTACTTGAGCCACTTACTACTTGTTCGACCACGTGCTCTTGCGTGTAGTCATCCAGACAGCCGAACAGTCTGATTAACCCCTTATCCAATAGATCCTTTAACTACTCCTTCAACTACTCCTTCAACTACTCCTTCAAATTTTTTAGCTTATCTGGATCCATTATGTAGGGAGAAATAGATATAGGTTGTGTGTGGGGAAGAAGGTCAATACGAAATTTAATTTTCCTCTCGGGAGGAAAACCTGGTAAATCATCAGGGAACACTTTTGGATACTCACACACTACCAGAACTGCCTGGATACTCGGGGTCTCAGACTCAACATCCTTAACCCTAACTAGATGATACACACAACACTTGGAAATCATCTTCCTAGACTTAATATAGGAAATAAAACGACCTACAGGCACGACCGAACTACCCTTCTACTCTAAGACTGACTCGCCCGGAAAGTGGAACTCCACCGCACAGGTTCTACAATTAACAAAATCATAACATGCATACAACCGATCCATGAAGAGAATAATATTAAAGTCAGTCATGGCTAGGTCTACTAGGTCTACGGAGGTGACTTTATGCAGTACTGTGATCGGGCAACTCCTATACACCCACCTAGCTATGACTGAATCACCAATGGGAGTAGAGACTGAAAATAGTTCTGACAGAATTTCGGGATCGATTTCAAAGCTACTAGAAATACAAGGTGTCACAAAAGACAAGGTAGCCCCTGGATCTAACAAAGCATAAGCATTAAGGTGAAAAACTCATAAAATACCAATAACCACATTCGATGAAGTCTCCTGCTCCTAACGCGAGGCGAGGGCATAGATTCTGTTTTGGCGCTGCCCGCCACCCCCACTAGTGGATGCCCCCTGCGGAGCTCAACGTGCTAAAGATGTTTCTAACCTGGTAGTTTGTGTACGACCCCTATCATCATCCTGTCTAGTATATTGACATGCTCGGCGCATGTGGTCGGATCTACCACACCCATAACAATTATCTGAGCCGAGCAAGCATTCCCCGGCATGACTTTTGTCACACTACCCGCAGGCTGGAATGGTGCGCTCTACCTGCATTCCCCTCTGGTCCCTCAAACTTGAGGCCCTGCTCCTCTGATCACTCTTTGGTCTTGATGGACACTGGCTGATGATGGTGCTAGAGCTAGTGACCTCTGCTGAATCTGAGGGCGGTGACCACCGTTGGATCTTTGCTGAGTAAACCCATAGCTATCTGTCCGGGATCTTTTAGCCTCTCTATCCCTCATATGTGTCTCCTCCATCTGCTCGGCGTACAAGACTCTTCGAGGGAAATCCATATCCAGGTGGAGCATAGCAGTCCTGGAATCATTATCCAAATAACTTGCCACCCCAGGAACAAATCTGCTCACTCGCGCCCTCTAGTCAACCACTAACTCTGGGGCATACTTTGATAAGCGAGTGAACNTCGAAACCAGATGTGTGCAACCCCTTTTAGCTGATATGAAGCCAACTCCTCACACTCAACTCCATTTACCCCCATGACTTGGTGATCTTCACAATCTCATTCATGAACTCATGCGGGTTCTTATCTACTTTTGACCTAAGGAACTCTAGCGGGTTCATTCTCAAGAAATATCTGACTCGAGCCGCCGCCGCATTTTCGTTTGCGGAATATGCACCACTACTTGCTAGTTGGCCTGAGCGGTCAAGGCCTGCGCTAACATTTGAATAGCTGCTCGGAACTCAACATGGGCAATCGGCTCTGGTGCATGGTGCTCCTGGAATGGTGAGGCTTGTTGGTGCCCATTTCCATTGCCATCCTCATGGCTGTTTCCATTCCTATTCCTTTGACCGTTCACTCTGCTGGGAGCCAAGATTCTTCAATCACAAATAGCACAAATTAGAAGGATAGAGGGACATTTAACCGCATGACATAGATAATGAAAGAAGGGAATATTTCCTAAACATCTCGTAACCTCTTCGTCATAGGTCTGGCGCGCTTCACACCTATGAAAAAGAATCTACTTAATGCAGATTTCAGACACCCTAGGACACTTCAAACCTATTGCTCTGATATCAAGTTTGTCATTCCCCGAACGTAGACCCGAATCATAACACAAGACAAGGAGCCCCGAGGTCTCCGAGTCGACCCATGGCAAGAACATACATCTATCTCGATCAAGTAAACCGGAATACTTAATATAAATAACAGAGCGAAAATATAATCATTACATACATAGAATAGGAACGCACTTCATACATGATAGCTGATTACTACACATGGTCTGAAAGCCTCAAACANATCGTAACATTATATACAAAATCTGAAAACACAACACGAGGATAATCATTACATACATAGAATAGGAACGCACTTCATACATGATAGCTGATTACTACACATGGTCTGAAAGCCTCAAACATGTCTGATAGGTTGATGGGACCATACCCCCAACTAACCCAAAAAATCCAAAACCTGAACGTAAGGAGAAAAACTATATCAAGTGGTCCTCGGAGAATGACGACTCACCAAAGAGATGGATGCTAATGTCCAAGACGGGCTAATGACGGTGCTGGGTCTGAAGATTGGAGCCTATATCATGAAACGATATAGCATAGAGTATGCAATCAGTACGTGGAATGTACTAAGTATTCAAGGTAAGTAAAACGGACATTTAAAATACATAAGAGTTTATAACAGATCATAAGAGTAGGACAACATGCTTAGAACATAAATATCATAATGCAACATGAGGCTCAAGATTCTCAAAACATTCGTAGTTCATTCCTTATCATAATTATAAGAGAAACTTTATAAAATCACACTTGAGCTAAAATAACATAAACATAACCATGCATAAATCATGAGGAAAAGTGGGAGGACTCGTCATAACCGACACCATCATGGTAGAGCCTTACGTGATGCTCCAACTATCTCGCTCAAGTGGGTAGAGCCGTCCCAGGCTTATCGGCAAGGGACGTGCATTATGTGATATCAAGAACGAGGGAATCCATTAACATTGTAATGTATCATCATGAACATACGGTGGCACGTAGTTAAGAGACACCGGTATAGTCTTTTGAACGTCGGGCTACTCGGTGCTAGACACTACTCCCAAAACATGCACATTAGGCTCATACGTAAATCATAAACATCATTCATGAGATTCATGGATAAACAAATATTTAACATCGTTGGTCCCTATTTACATACATATTTTGCCATGAATCAAGGGCCCTTTAGTCGGCAAACATCATAAATCGATCAATCATCAAATCCATATTATAAATCGTAAATCATTCTTGAACATGTGGGCATTTCCCAATACCTTAACATGATTGAAAATATTCAATTCACTTGAAAACATGATTATAAACATGGGTAACTTGAAAACATATTTTTCATCATCAATACTTTATCATACATGAGCATTCATCATAAATCATAAATTTCATAAACATCTCATAATTGGGAAATTTAAATTTAAAAAGCTTGAAGCATGATTTTAATGAAAAACAATGTAAAACCTGCCCCTAAATCATAATTCCATAGTAGAGATACATTTATGTCATACCCATGTAGAGAATTAGGAAATTCATGCATTAGGTTAAAACCCTATAGAATTAACACATGAAATTTCATGATTTTGAGAGATTGGGCATGGGTGTGAAAGGATTTACCCACTCATAACCCTACATATCTAGGGAAGCTCAGATTTTATCACTCCTTGAAAGGCCAATGAAGGATTGAAGGACAACTTCAAGAACTTTACATGATCACCTCCTAAACCCCTTTTATGCATGCATGGATATTAATGAGCCTACGATAGATTTTCGCCTAATAAAACACTGCATTTCGAGCCTTAAACGACATAGTTTAGGACCCAGGACTTAGTAATAATGAAAGTACCCTGAATGAATTTCCTGAAATTTCTGCACTGCATGAGACCACGGGTGATCCAACGAGTCGTGCGTTGATACCACGACTCTTGGTATCCGTCTGTTGCATCCACTGCCCATTTTCAACTTCTCAGATTCAATTCCATTACTCGATAGGATGAGTCATTGAATCATACGATGGTCCATTATGCTTCCGTTGTTACCCCTTGACGACCTGCACCTTCCCTTCCCGCGAGCCACACCACAACTCGTGCTTCCTTCCAATGAGTCATGGTTTCCTTCCATTACCTCAACTGGAGGTTTTCCTACTCCTTCCCATGGTAGCTCACCACAATTTGTTACAGCTTACGATGGGTCGTCCCATGACCCCGTTACTTCCTTTAAGGAGAAGGACCAGCCTCACCACGACCACCAGTCACAACTCCTGACATAAAACCATGGGTCTTTACATGACCCTTTAGTTCCAACTGCTACCCAGTTGAACCTCACCATGACACTTCCCATGCATTGTTGGTTGGACCAATGATCCGTTACATGCCGCGTCTTGTGGAAATTTTCCTAGATTTCTGCCCACTTCCATTTTTAAATCTCGGGTCAAGTCTTAGGCACTTTCGGGGTATTACATGGGAGTAGGGGAAGCTCACAAGGGAGGTTCAAAATAATCTGAACATACGTATGTTGGCACGTAGTTCTGAGGCATAGGGTTTACCGACCCTTAGCCTACTCGGTGCTATACACTACTATCAACAAACATGCATATCCTCTCCATTATTTTTCAATGAAGCTGACCATCGCTTAGTGACGAAGCTAAACAATAACATACATGCATAATATGAAATCATAACATGAGGAGCCTTGGCTCAAACAATACCATAAGCTGAACATTATTGGGAGTATAGACTCCAAAACCATGTGGTAAGCTAATCACATGACATTGTAAAACATACTTGATCATATGAGCTTGCCCAATATTTAACATGCTTCAAATCTACTTGATTCTCTTGAAAACATGAACATAGACATGGATAATTCGAAATCATACTCTTGTCATAAACATCTCATCATGCTTTAATACATATTTCATAGATCTCGACTTTCATGAACTTTCCTGGATGGGAATCATAATTTAGAAAACTTGAAAACATAATTTATAATTTAAAATATTGTAAAATCTTCCCCTTTATCTTAATTCAATATTGGAAACGTACTTAGATCATACCCATGATTGATACTTAAGAAATTAACACATTGGATAAAAACCCTATAGATTCTTCAATTAGAATTTTCATGAATTGAGAGAGAATTGGAAATGGATATGGACAATTGCACCCATTTATAGCCTCACATACCTAAAAAGATCTGATTTCACAACTTCCTTGATTGCCCAATGAGAATTGAGGAAGAACTTTGAAGAGACTAGGCTTGATCACCTCTTAAACCTCTAAGATTGCATGCATGAATTAGAAAAGGCTTAGCATGACTTAAACCCTTTTTAAAATATACTATTCCGAGTTTAAAATGGTGTAGTTAAGGCCTTAGAAACATGGCAATTATGAAAAATCCCTTAAAAAATTCATAGGGAAAAACACACTGCCAATCCCCACGAGGGACTGGACGACTCGTTGTCAAGGACCACGACTCGTGGTCTGCCTTTCATCGTTAGCACTGGAAACCTATCAACCCTGGTCACCACAAGGGACACCACGACTTGTGGTGACCAAGTCATGACGTGCACTGCCCAAAATTTCACCTTCATACCAATCTCATGACCACGAGTGACCCAACAACTCGTTGCTCTGACCATGAATCGTGGCTTATTTCGTGATCAGCCCCAAAAGCCCAAAAATCTTAGCCAACTCCTTCCTACCTCATGAGTCACTTAACGACTCATGGGGTACTGCACGGGTCACTGGACGACTCATTCGGTGACCTGGTGCAGAAAATGTTGTTTTCTCCGTTTCAACTTCCGAGTATGATTTTAGGGTTTTCGAGGTATTACACCTAAGTCCATGATTTTTCTCAGTTTTAAGAGTCTAAAGTGCTATAAAATCACAGCATATCAGGATCCCATGACTCATGGTTTAATTCATGGTAACTAGAAACTTAATGATATCACTGGAAAGCCTACCACGAGTCTTCCTACGATTCATGGAGTGAATCGTACTGAGGGAAAATTAAAATTATTCTAGTTTTCTGTTTTAAATCTAGGATCTGATCTTAGGAAATTTTTGGGGTGTTATACTGTAATTACTTGCTAGGGTTTCCCTTCTGGTTTATTGTATTCACGTGTATCTTTGTCAAATTTTCTATTCCCTTAACAACGTCACTTTAAATTACATGAAGATTGTTGATCAAATCATGTCAATGTGTGAATCTCAATTGTAGCATACCAACAGAGACATCACATGAAACTCATTCATTGCATACGAGTAAATGGAGTCGGTTCCCCAAGCGGGTCCAGGTATGTAATGGGAAATGAAGATAAAGTCCAGTTTTTACATGGGTGGAGTAATATATGGTTTTATAAAATATATGGTTTTACTTTGGAGAAATATTTCAAGACTATTGACATACTTTCTTTATACTATTTTTATATAGTAGAATATGCTAAACCATTTTCAAGCTTCATAATACTTTTAATATCCAAATATTTTTACCATCAGTCTACTTGCGATTATATTTCCATTGTCTTGAAACATTGAAAAGAGTAGAGCATAAAAAGTTAAACATACGGAAGTACTTAGCAGTTTGGACCCTATTCTGCATTGCCTGATAATGATCCCTCAAGCAATAAAGTTAGATTAGATGAAAGATTTAAAGCTTTATGACTCAGTTATTAGAGATTTATTTAAGGGCTTATATTTTAATGAAAGATTCAACTTTATTTTGGTCAAGACCCTTAATATAGTTATTTATTTAATTTTTATTTCATCATTTATATAAGTTATGCATGTTTCCCTAGACTTCATCTGTTTTAAGTTTATACCCTTGTCTTTTATGTATCCTTCTTAATTTTCTGTTTATATGCCATCGGTAGATAGCTTATACTTGTAACATCACTTTTAGATTTAACTTCGTACAATCTTTGGGCTCATCGGAATTAATCTGCATGCACCTATTAACCAACTCTTTACATGAGATGCGCAAACCCGTTGGATTCCTTATAACTCTTGGCATCGGTCTCAACTTATCATGTTAATGGGCTTATCATATTTACTCCTCATGTGTCCAAATATTCAACATACACACAATTGTCCTGCTAACCTTGGGCATATTTATGTGCATAAGTGTTGTTTATACTCAGGCTTTAGTGATGTTTTTACCTTATTTTTAGTATAATCTCATGCGATTGTGCTTATAATTGTGTGATGGACTAACAAACATGCTTAGCTTATTTTGTAGGTGCAAGATGCTAAGGAGGAAGCTAATTGTGAAGTTAAATGTGTAAGAAGGAAGCTCGAAAGAAATTTTGAGAAGGTGCATGTAAGTGAGAAGAAGTGAAGGATGCCACATAGCTTAGCATGCCACGCCAGCAGACCAGCATGCCAGGAAACGTGTCACGCCCATGTGTGTGCGAGAGATAGGCTTCCAACTAGTGTGCCAGCATTCTAGGGCAATGCCACACCTGGCATGTCACTGCGCCACGCAGTATGCCACGCTAGGCGAGCAGTGTCCACAGTGTCATGCCACGCCGGCTAGCCTCCACAGTCAAGGTCGTGTCAGGTCCAACCATAACATGTTGTGCGTTGCCATGCTAAATTTTCAGTGAGCATCTATGTTTGGTTCGTGTCAGACCAACTTCTTTCCACGAAGGGTAGCATCGCATGGAGGCAAATTTCACATGGCTAATATTCATACATTATAAATATAACACTTGGTCTATTATAATTTCCTATCATGTATTATTTTCTGAAAACACAGAGGAGCAGAGGGAAAATAGAGGAAACTCTACTTACGGTTTGTTTTTCGTTCTTTTTTCCACTCTAATTTCTACATGAATTGTAAGTACGCTATGAATTTGGGTATTAGTATGAGTAGCTAAAACCCTTCTTTTAGGGTTGATTCCACATGACATGATTGTATTTTCTTAAATTCCATTTGGCTCAAGTTTTCATTGTTGTTAATTCTTGCATTCTTGTCTTTTTATTCATTTTAATGCTTGATCACCATTGAAATGTAATTTTTAATCGTAGGTAAGCTAGAAAGAGAAAAACCTAGGATAGAACTAGGAATACAAGATGCGAGTTCAATTCTTTAAGGTTGATTCATGGTTAGAACATAAATATACCTAATTCGCCTTTCTTGGTTATAAAACGGGAAGATAATTAGACACCGAATTTGAAATTGTCACATCACCGCTCTTTTATGTAGTTGTGAAGCCAAGTTAGGTTAAACGGTTAGAGGTTTGAAAGTCCATAATCAAGGGAATTAACCCCGTAAACCACTCCTCATAGATAATTTCATATGAATTAGGTCATCACATCTCCCTCAATAATGTAGTTGTGAGGCTAATTTGACTATGTTTAGAGGTTCGGAAGATCATGAACATTGCATTAATCTCATGAGAAAACAAATGAAGTCACATACTTGAACCAATGTGAATTGTAGCTATGCATGAATGTTTGCCCTTAACCCTGGAGTCTTTTCATTACTGTTTTTCACTTAAATTTGTGATTGTCCTTAGATTTAGAAACAAATAAACTTCAAATCCTGGGAAATTAGCACTTTTGATTTTTAAATTGATACTTGAACTTGTTAATTCACCTAAAATCCAATCCCTGTAACTTCGACATCCGGCTCTTAAGAGTCACTATATTGTTTGTACAACTACGTGCACCGGAGGCGTAGCAAGTTTTTGATGCCAATGCCGGGGATTTGCAACATTTGGTAAATTTCTTGTTTTTTTATTGTTTTACGTTTTCTTAAGTGTTAACAAACTTGGACTTGGTAATCTAATTTGCAGGTAACAGGCTGGTCCTTGCAGCAAGCTTGAAAAGGATAGAGAGCTGGTTGATCCATATCTCGAACCTGAAAGAGGGTTGCTACAGCTGAGAAGGGAAGGTTCCACTCTGTATCCCATCCAATAGGTTCAACAGGGAGAGATCGCACCCGCAAAAATTGAAGTAAGACCTGTTCGTGAAGTGACTATACCACTCACAACCAATGTTATCTCCAGAATCTGTGAATCGAAGCCTGGAGGTAGACTTGAGCTGAAGAAACACATGGTGCAGTTGTTGCATACGAGTTGGCAGTTCATAGAGATGACACATGAGGACCCACAGTAGCATCTGTAGAATTTTTTGGAGATCAATGACACGTTCATCCCCATTGGAGTGTCGATTAACTATGTGAGGCTCACCCTTTTCCTATTTTCTTTATTAGGAGATGAAAAGAGGTGGTTGAAGGCAGAGCCATCGAACTCCATAACAACATAGGATGATTTGGCCCGAAAATTCCTAATCCGATTCTTTCCATCTGGAAAGACTACAAAATTGAGGAGTGAAATTTTGAGTTTGAAGTAGCGGACAAATGAGATTTTATACTTGGCTTCGGAGCGGTTCAAGTCATTATTGAGAGATTCCCCCACCACCAGCAGTCAAATGAAGTGCTAGCCTACACTTTTATGGAGAGTCTGAATCCACACACTAAAATTTTTCTAGACTCTACATCAGATGGGCAAGCATTGGAGAAGACTTATGACGAACTGTACACTCTATTGATCAGGATTGCACAAAGAAATCTAAAATGTCACAGTGATGCATCCTGGGGAACAGGAAAGAGAGAAGATGGGTTGGTTGAAGTTGATAGTGTTAATGCCTTGGCAGCCCAGTTAGCATCCTTTCAGCATCAGATGATGACTTAGTTCAGTAAGCTGAGTATGGGGCAGTCGCAGGCACAGGTAAATGCAGTTCAACTAGCTCCTAGCTGGTGTGAGATATGTGGAAACAACAAGCGTGGTGCAAAATCTTCCAGAGCAAATCCAGAGTTAGTGAATTTTGTAAGGAATATGCAAAGAAACAATCAGAATTTTGGGAACACCTACAACTGGAATTGGCAGAATTACCCGTATTTTTCTTGGGGTAGTAATCAAGGACAGAGTCAGAATTATCAGCAGCCTCAACACCAGCGCAGGTAGAGTAGTGGTCAACCTAGAACCATTCAGGAGATGTTGCAGAAAATCATGGCCAATCAGACTCAGATGACAGTTGATCAGGCAAAGATGGCCTCTGAGTTAAAAAAGTCAGCAGCTGGTCACTAGAAATTTGGAGAAGCAGATGGGTCAGTTAGCAGCTGCTCAGCATAATAGACCGCGGGAGGAGGAGGGGGATGTACCAACTGATACAAATACAAACCCACAACAGGTCATGGCCATAAGTTTGAGAAGTGGAAAACTGTTGGCGGATGCACCAACAAAAGAGAAGAAGAATGAGGTGCAACTAGAGTTGGTTAGACCAGGTTCATCAGACAAGAGCACAGAGAAAAAAGCTGCAGTACATAATTCTCAATCAGCAGTGCAACCAATATAGAGACCACCACCACCACCATTCCCACAAAGACTCAAGAAGAACAAGGAGGATGCTTGTTTCAAGAAGTTCTTTGATATTTTTAAAGAACTTCACACAAATTTGCCTCTGATTGACCTTTTGCAGGGAATGCCCAAGTATATTAAGTACTTGAAAGATGTGGTGGCCAACAAGATACAGTTGATGGATGTCCATACTATAGAACTCATTGAGGAGTGCAACTTCAGGGTAATAAGAAATATGCCAAAGAAGCTCAAAGACCCAGGGTGTTTCACCCTCACCGTACAAAGAGGTGGAAAGGATCTGATGAGGGCCTTGTGTGATCTAGGGGCGACAGTAAACTTGATGCTCCTGCCATTGTCTAATACACTTTGTTTGAGAAAATCAAGACCCACTAGAGTGATACTGCAGCTGGCTGAGAAGTCAAGAGTGGCCTTGAAGGGGAGGTGGAATAGAATAACCCGGTTGAAGCGTAATTGAGGACCTGCTCATCAAAGTAGGTAAGTTCATCATTCTTGCAGATTTAATAATTCTTGATTTTGAGATTGATGACAAGGTACCCCTCATCTTGGGACATCCATTCCTTGCCACCGGAGGAGCTACGATTAATGTGAGAGTTGGCACCCTAAAAATGAGGGCGAATAATGATGAGGAGATCTTCAGAATGTATCAAGTGATCAACCCCCCAACACACTATATAGATATTTGCAAGATCAATGTACTAAAAGAGGATGAGTATGGGGTGGTGGATTCCAATGGTTCGCTTTTAAAGGATCGCTCAAAAAGAGAACCCGAGCCTGCTATAGAGAAAGTGCCAAAGAATTTGGTGATGAAGAAAGTGATGGAAGTGAAGAGGGAAAGTGTGGATGTTTTCCCCTCTAAAGTTAAGAAAAAGAGAAGATTGTTCTCGAAAGGGAATAAGTGTTTGAGAACATCTTGAATCAGATGATTCACGTCATGCCGCGATGTAAAATTATGCGCTACTTGGGAAGCAACCCAAGTGTACCAGTAGGTACTATTTTTTTCCTTTTAGTTTTTTTATTTTATTTAGCTTCACTTTTGGTTGTTTTGTTGAGTTAAGCATAGAGAAAGGGGAAGTTTGAGTAATCGTAGAAGTAGATGCTAAGGAGCATGGAAAACACAAGTGTGGGGTTGGTGACCCCTATGATGAAAATGGGGATAAAACATGTTGCTAGCTAGGCCTAGAGGGTACAGGAAGTATCCCTAACCCTTGTTTTAATTTCAATTGATGCTTTGGGGAAATAACACATTTCAAGTGTAGAATGACAAAAATTTAAGAAAATTTTGTAATGTGAATTTTTGTTGAATTATGTGCTTGGTCTGATTTCTTGATTTGAAAGTCTGAGTTTAGCATAGTTCACCTTTCCTTTGATTTTTCTTTTTTATTCTTTTCCGAATGGGGGCACTTTTAACCAAGAATAAAGTTTTTGAGTTTTCTGTAATGAGTTGTTTTGTCATAGTTAAGGACTCTTTTCGATGATGGATGGATGACGACCGTCTTAAGAGAAACTTAGTCACTAGGATATTATGTTTGCACCCTTAACTGGTTGATGACTTGATGCTCTTGTTGTGTGTTGTACATGATTGTAAGATGAAAGTGAAGTTTAATTGTGAAGTATGTTGAGAAATTGTATCTTTTGTTTGAGACACCTAGGCTCTTGGATATGACTCTGTATGTTGTATGCTTAAATATTGAATTCATGTGATTAGTTGGGTGCGAGTCTGTATGTGTCTACCTCGACTTGGATATGTGCAGTGAGTATTAGATCTTTGTGTAGTCCATGTTGTCGTGTATTTTCAAGAACTTGCCTGGTATGTTTGCAAATTGAAATAAGGAGTGTCAATTATAGGATATAATATAGGCATTTCTTTTAATAGGCACTATTTTCATCATTTCCTTTACCTACCCTTAATGCATAATCCTAGTTAACCCCAATGAGCCTTTAGCCTATTCTTTATTAGCCACAATAAAAGCTTAATATTTTTCTTTAAGTAAACTTGATTGATCCAAAACTCCTAAGAGCTTAATTCAAAATGCATAAGAGTAAAAGGAGTAAGAATTTTGAAAAGAAGGGAAATAGTTGGTTGTGGAAGTTGAAGAAAAGAGCAAGGGTGCAATGTTCAAAATGCCTCAGTGCAGGTAGGGAGTAGACAAGAACAAAAGAATAATGAAGTGTTTAATGTTTGATGACTCCCTACTAATAACATAAGTGTGCTTAAAGAATTGGGGAGGCAAAAATCAAATTGATAGATGAAAAAGAAAGGGGTGAAGTAAATGAATAGGATGTGCTTAATGAGAAAAAATGATGTATTAAAAGTGCTTAGGGAGGATTTTCACTATTACTGGCCAGAATAGCACCTACCTATCTCTTAGCTTACATTACAACCCATAATGTCCTATTTGATCTTACTTTAGATGTTCTTGGATTAGCAGAGTAATACACTAAGAGCAAACATATGGTTCATTGCGTGTTGCATAGGAATTCTTTATGAGAGTGAGTATAATTGCATTCATATATCAAGACATGTTATAACTTATAAATTTTTTGACTGAAAATGGGTATCTCTCATAACAATATTTCTTTAAATTATATGAAAATTATTGATTGAACAGAGTCATTGTGTGTAGCTCAAGTGTAATGTATCAATGGAGAATCATCACACACAACTTAATCATTGCATATAAGCAAATGGATTCGTTGTCCCAAGCAGGCCAGGTATGTAACGAGAAATGATGATAAAGGCTAGGATTACATAAGTGGAGTAATATATGGTTTTATAAAGTAAAGGAACACATTATTTCCTATTTAAACTTATATGTCACTTTTTTAAAGGTGTAAAAGACTGACATCTATTATTCTTTTAAAAAATCATTGAAGAAATATTTTAAGTCTATTGACATACTTTCTTTATACAATTTTCCTAGTAGAATGTGCTGAATCATTTTCAAGCTCCATACTACTTTCAGTATTAAAATTCTTAATATTAGTCAACTTTACACTATATTTTCAATCTTGTCTTGAAATATTGAAATGAGTAGACCATAAAAGGAAGTACTTAACAATTTGGGCCCTTTTTCTGCCATGCATGATAATGATCTCCCAAACAATAAAGTTGGATTAGGTCAAGGATGTAAAGCTTTATGAGCTTTATGATTAGGTTGTTGGAGAGTTTATTTTGAGGACTCGTAGGTTGATGAAAGATCCAACTTTTGTTTGGTCAAGACCCTTAATATATTTATTTATCTAATTTTTATTTCTTCATTTTTATAAGTTATGCATGTATAGTATCTTACCTAGACTTCGTGTGTTTTTTCAGTTTAAATACTTGTATTCTAAGTATCCTCCTTAATTTTTAATTTTTATGCAACTGTTAGATATATTATCCTTGTCGTATCACCTTTAGCTTTAACATTGCTCAATCTTTAGAATCGTCGGGATTAATCCTCATGCACTCTATCAACCACCAACACTTTACATTAGATGCACAAACCCATTGATTTTATCATCACTCTTGGCATCAGTCTCAACTTATCATATCAATGGGCTTATCAGATTTACTCCTCATACACTCAAATAATCAATATAACAGAGTTGGCCTGCCAAGACCCAAATCAATTGCAATCCACTCCTTTTGTCAAACCTAAGCATTGATTATTAGGCTTGTCAGAGTTATTTTGTGCATGCTTGATAATGGTAAAACTAATAGATGATTGGCGTAAGTCATTCTAACTTTTGAGTTATTAATATCATTATTTTGTCTCAACATTCAAGAACATTTTGAGAAGGGGTAATTTGATTATGATACGTGATAAATCACTCATCAGGAACTCTAAAAGTTTTTAATCCTTCCAACCTAGGTCATTTGAGTTCTAAAAGGAACCACTAGGAACCTTTGGATTGGGTTTTATGCAATATAACATATTTGTCTTGTTGAGAATTAACTACCTAAGTTAAACACTAAAATGCACCCATTTGATTTGGCTAGCTTTTTAGAATAAAGAGGCTCCCCCCCTTAAAATATTTCATCCTTCTAGGAAAATTACTTGTTTATTCTGCTAATCATTCTTGTTATTTCTTGTTTCGTCCCTATAGTTGTTTGTATTTTTTATCTATTTATATGCTTAGCCACTTAAAATGATTATTTGTTGTCTTACTCTCTTTTGGGTCAATCTTCCATAAAACAACTATTGTTTTTTGTTGAATTCAAACTGTCAGTGATCTAAACAGATTCCAAAGACTCTCATAATCTAGTCAATCTAAATTCCTCTTGGCCTTAAAATGGTCGTCCATCCTATTCATACCATTTCTCTTGGTAAATTTCGTGGTGAATAGTCAAATTAGCACATTTTACTTTCATTTTTGAAAGATCTAAACCTTGGGTTTCTTGTAGCAACAACCCATGTAAGCTCTCCACTATGACTTAAGAAGTACAAAGTCTTCTAACCAAGCACTATTTGTTTTCACCCACCCTCCCTAAACTCTCTTTACGACACATCATTTGTCTGATCCAATAATTTCTCCCTCGATGCTTTTAGATTTATTCATTTTAGTTTTCGCAAATAAGTCCAACCATGGCTGAAGCAATCATCCAAATCCAATAATCCAGCACTTTCTTCTACTTTAGGTTTGGCCTATGTCTGATCTAATCCTTTTTCTAGCAAGATACGTAGGATTTAGACATATTAGGTCAGTTTAACCTCAAATAGAATATATCGGCTTTGTTCACCCTCAAATAAGACATATCAGGTTTTCTCACCTTCTAGTAGGACAAATAGGGTTCGTCCACCCTCAAAAAGGATTTATTAGGTCAGTCTACCTTATAATAGGACCCTTACACTACTTCGTCTTCAATTGAAAATGCATTAGGTCAGTTCGCCTTATAATAGGACATATAGGTTAGTCCAATTAATATAATAGGACATTTAAGCTCTTCCACTTAAAATAGTACATTAGGCTCGTCCGCCTTCAACACACACTTAGGCTCATTTGTCTTATATAGGACACTTAGACTTGTTCACTTCTAATAGGACATTAGGCTTGTCAGCCTTCACTAGGACATTAGGATCGTCCGCCTTCAATAGGACATTTAGTTTCATCTGCTTGCTAAAGGACATTAGGCTTCTGTGATTGCAAAAGGATATTCTTCTTGTTCGCCTTCAATAGAACATTAGTTTTATCTACCTTCAATAGGACATTGAGGTTTGTCTGCCTTAAAATAGGACATACAAGTTCTTACCTGCACTAATTTTATCTAAATATTTTCACACTAATATTTGCACCTGCACTAATTTATCTCATTGCCCTCAAACTAGTTTTGTTACTAATAATTGCACCATAGCTTCTTATGATTGATTAGTAGACAACCTAATGCTTAGCCTTGTTTTCCTTAGGCTCGTCCGCCTGTGAGAGGACATTAGGCTTTATCTACCTATAACAAGACTTTAGACCCATCTACCTTCATTAAGAATTTTAGGTTTGTCCACCTTAAAATAGGACATACTAGTTTGTACCAGCACATATTTTATCTAAATATTTTTGCACTAATTTATCTCAATTCCCTCGAACTATTTGTGTTTATAATGGTTGCACCATAGATTTTGGTGAAAGATTTAGCTGACAACTCTAAGTAATGAACTGGGGAAATTTGTTGGAAGAGAATATCAAACTTAGCAACAAAGGTCAATGATCTATATTCTTTAGCTCCATTCGACCTGTGTCCCACAGGCATGAGATATATAGATCCCACTCCAAAATCCTAATTCAATCAACTCTTATTATAATACCCCGACTCCTCTCTATATCCAGTGTCATCATTACTCGACACCAGGGCATTTTTATGAATAAGGTGAGACAAAAGGTTGTTTTGGTCTTAGAGTTTGAAACGATATCTTGAAGAGTCCTACATAAGGGTGTGTTGTATGCCACACTTATAATTAGGGAGGCTATTAATATCTTCTCCATTCTCGGAGTCTATCCTGCTTTTGTTTTACCAAAATCATTATCTTAAACTATTAAACTACATTTGTACTTGTTCGTGAACTTGGGATATATTAGAAACTCAAATAAGAGTTTGATGTCCTGCTCAATTTTGATGTCGGTGATCTATTCACCTTTTTATTCTTCGCATCTTTCTCAAGAATGCCGTTATATTCTCAAAATCCTTTTCATGATTTGGATTAGTTATTCTTTGTATCCTTCTCATGTTGTAAATTCACCCTTATCTTTTGTACATCCTTCTCAAGCTTTGTATTCACTATTCTTAGCATCCTTCTCAGTTTAGATCCGCCCTTATGTTTTCCGCATCTTTCTCAAGCATTATATTAATACTTTCTCTTTTCTCAAATGTTCATATATATATATATATATACTTGCTTCCTTCCCAAATATATTATCTCTCTTTATTCTATCAAGTTTCATTTTACTTTCATCTTCATTTTTACTTTCACATCTGCCATCATTTTTCATCTTTCACCCGACACTGGGTGAAATATTTGAGAATGATGGTTTTTTGAATCCACTCCCCCTTATTTTCAAATTAGTGCTTTTTGATCTACATAAGTCCTGATTCTCAAAAGCCCGAGATATGTAGGCAACTCAAAAATCAATGATCGGCCTCAACCTTTCCAAACTTTCTATTTGTTTTTGCAGTCTTCCTAAATTATGCAAAACCCTAACCTAATGGGTTATGATAAAATCGGCTACTAGTCAGCTTCTATGCCCAGCAAACTCTTTCATCATTTTCAGCAAAAGAGCACAACGATTGACACTCAATTTTGTCCCTCTCTTTTCAAATAGTTTCTCTTGAGCACCTTATGATACATTGTTAATTTTGCAATTATTATTATTTTATGTTATGTCATCATGTTTCTTGTCTTGGGACATTAACATTCTAATACTATTAAATTTGACTATCATTATTATTGCTACTACTACTATTTTTGTTAATCATTATATTGTTGTCCTAATATTGTAATTGATATTAACATCTATTATCAATTTTAATTTTGTCCTAATTGTGTCACTATGAGAACATAACCCGGATCTAGACACGGAAATAATATTCTATGAGTTTACAAAACTTTCGACGCTTAAAACTAAGAAAATATGTAATATTCGAAAAGCCCTAAGATCAGACCGAGAGTTGAAATGGAGAAAATAGGATCTTTTGCACCAGGTCACAGGACGAGTCATCCATTGACCCGTGAGATGCACCAAGATTCATTAGGTGACTCATGGAGTGGAGGGTGGACATGATTGGATTTTTGGTAAGGGGTTGACCACGGGAGTGACCACGAATCGTGGCCAGGACCATAAGTCGTTATGTCACTCATGGTCAATATTTGGCTTGAGGGTTGAAGGTTTTGTTAGTGTTCCCAACGTCTGGACACCACGAGTTGTCAGGTACACCATGAGTCGTGGTGTCCCTCGTGGTGACCCGTGATGAGAAAGTTCTAGTGTTGGCGATGAGAAAGACCACGAGTCGTGGTGGGTAGCAATGAATTGTCCAGTTCCTCATTGGGACTGGCAGCGTGATTTTTCTGCAAAATTCTTAAGGATTTTTCAATAATTTTCTGAACTCCTAGACTCTAAACTATGCTGTTTTGGGCATGTTTTTCAGAAAATTAAAGGGATAATCGACTAAATTCCTCTCACGTTCACTCAACTCTCAATCTCCCAAAATCAAAAGTACGATTTATGCAGGCAGTTCTCCTAAAGAAAGCTATGGAATTCGACTCTTCTTCTCATATTCTCAAGGGTTTTCTCTAGGTTTTTCTTCACCAAGTATGTGAGAATTTAGCTAGGGAATTGTCCTTCCCTTGTGCCCCAAAAACCCAATTAAATTTTCTTATCAGTTTTAGCCCTGAGATTTTGAAATTTAGTAATTTTTTAGTCAGAATCGGATTCAATTCATGTGGAATGTTGTTCATATTGTTAGCTACTATATTCCCATTACATAGAGATCATGCTGATACTTCTTCCGGTAAATGGGTTTTAGCCTTAGTTCTTCAGTACATAAATTAGGGTTTTGCATAATTGTATAGACATTATGTTGCTTGACTCTATCAGTGTTGGAAATTCCATGATTTTATTATCAGCTAAATGCTCAGTCAGTTGCACGCTAGCTTAGTTTCAGTCATGATGTTAATATCTTCAGTATATTTTAGTAGTGTTAGCTGATTAGTTTAACTATAGTATTTTCTTAAGGTGTCAGTAATACCTCCTAGATATCAGTTACCAGAATCTGTTATCAGTTAACAGTTAGTTCTACAGACGGTTATGATGCTTCAAGATAAATAGCTCTGACCATACTTAGAACACCAATTATAGTATTAATTCCGATAAGACTCTCAGGACACATCAAGATAGGTATTCCTGACTTAGTCTTAGGCCCCATCTTTGAGCTATCAGCTTGGTAGTAGAAGTCATGTTAGGACTATTCAGTGGAAGCAGGACTTAGCACCGAGAGGTTGAGGGTTCCAGCGCACCCAAGTTCCTAAAACTACATTTCCACCGTAGGTTATTTTTCCCTTAATGGCCAAGATTTTTTATCACCCAGTTCATGCCTTTATACCCTAGTAAGGTATATTAGGTCCTATCGATGGGGCATGCACATCGAACTCAATATTTAGTTCACGTGGTTATATGTCATCTATAGACTCTCCCACTAGTCAGTACAGTCTCAGCTCAGTTCAGTTCAGTTTAGTTTAGCTCAGTTCAGCATCTCAGATCCAGGACATGTCTATGACCATCAACCAGGGTCATTATTGACCATATCAGGTACATTTCAGTTATGTTAGTTTCCAGTATATCAGTTGGTCATTTCATGTAGTTTAAATTCAGTTACTTATTCCTTCATGCATATTATATCTCACTTACTCAGTACATTCAAAGTACTGACGCATACCTTTTATGTTGTATCGTATCATGATATAGGCATAGGTTCTCAGTCCCAGCATCGTTAATAGTTCCCTCAGACAATATCAGCAGTAGCTTTTGGTTATTCCTCATCTTTCAAGAATGGTATTTACTTTTAGTTATTTCCTTACAGTTAGATTTTAGATTTAGATGGGGGGCTTGTCCTAGCAACACATCATTAATTAGTTGGCTTTTAGACATAGACATAGATATTCAGTATTGTTTGTTTTTTAGATGTATTCCCTCTTATCAAATCAATTTTATAAAATGATTTTATGTATTTAAAGCTTCCGTTTAAGTTTACTCAGTTTACCACTAAAATGATAGACCATGGGTTAGCTTGGGGTCACTTGTGGCACAAAGTACCGTGTCTCGTCCAGGGTATAGACTTGGGTCATGAAAAACTTGGTATCAGAGCACTAGGTTTAGAGTATCCTAGGATGTATGAAAGTCGCATCAAGTAGAGTCCTTTTTATAGGTGTGAAGTGCACCACACTTATGACGGGGAGGCTACAAGACGTTATTAAGAAAACTCCCCTTTGTTCATACTCTTTATCGTGCGAGGAAGTTCAATTCAAGAAACATTCTCCTAACTCATGCTCTATTTTGTTTTGGTGAAAATATGCCTCCAAAATGAGGAAATGGAAGGAGGGTCGAACGCTAATCGGCCTGCTCCACCTGCTCCAGCAACCCCTCAGGACGATCAAGTGTCCTCAGCAGAACTTAGAGCAGCAATCCAGCTACTGGCTTAGACAATGACTAATCGAGTGAACTAGCAGGTGGTTCCAGTGAACACAAATGGGTCCGCAGAAGTTTCTAGGATTCGAGATTTCACCCGAATGAACTCTCCAGCATTTCATGGATCTAAGATCGTAGAGGACCCACAGGATTTTATAGATGAGGTGCGAAAGATCACCCGGATTATGGGTGTTAGTTTCGCGGAGAGAGCTGATTTGGCCGAACCAGTTGAAAGGGGTGGCTCAGATTTGGTACAATCAGTGGAAGGAAGGGAGACCAGAAGGAACAGAACCGGTAGAATGGGAAGAGTTCACCACAGCATTTCTAGATAGATTCTTCCCCATGGAGCTAAGGGAGGATAAGGTCGTAGAGTTCATGAACTTGAAGTAGGGTAACAGGACTGTGGAGGAATATGCATTGGAGTTCACTCGGTTGTCGAGGTATGCTCTAGAGAAGGTAGCCGAGCCAAGGGCTCGCATGCTTAAGTTCTTCAATAGAGTATCAATCTTGGTACTTAAGGAGTGCAGGACCGCGATGCTTATAAATGATATTCACCTCTCCAGCCTAATCTTTCAAGCCAAGCAAATTGAGGAAAAAAAGATGAAGGATATGGAGCGGGAGAACAAGCAGGCTAGAATGGGTAAATGAGACTATGGCCACCAGCGGTCCAGCGGTAGTAGCTGCCCACAGCAGCAACAACAGAGGATTCCAACACCCACCTCATCTAGTGCCCCTACTTTTCGGTCCAACAAGGATCGGAAGGGTGGAGCATCTGGCTTTAAGTCCCATAGTTACAGTGCTAGAAACCATTATCCATCTTTCCCTAGGTGTTGCAAGAACCATCTAGGTGAATGCCTCTAGGGCAAAGAGGGTTTCTTTGGGTGTGGACAGCTAGGTCACCAGCTAAAAGAATATCCGTCATCAGGATAGGGGAGATCACAGTCTACCACTTAAGCAGCCCCAGCAGGCCGTCCAGCTTAGCAGGGTAACACTTGAGATATGGATGGTGATCAGTTCCAAAACCGTTCTTATGCTTTTTCCTCTCGTCAAGATCAAGAAAGCTCACCTGACGTGGTCACGGGTATGTTACATCTCTTCCATCTAGATGTGTATGCCCTACTAGATCCAGGAGCCATACTATGATTCGCGACTCCCTATGTAGCTGTCTAGTTTGAAATCATCCAGAAGTCCTCTCAGAACCATTCTCAGTCTCTGCCCTATTCAATCAGTTAGAGTCAGCCGGGTGTATAGATACTGCCCAGTCTCAATATTGAGTACAGTTATTCCAGCTAATCTAGTAGAGTTAAACATGATCGATTTCAACCTCATTCTTGGCATGGTTTGGCTACACCCGATTATGCCTCAGTCGACTGCAGAACTAGAGTCCTCAGATAGTAGTTTCCAAATGAGCCAGTTCTAGAGTGGAGGGGTAGTAGTTTCGCGCCTACGGGACTGTTTGTTTCCTACCTTAAGGAAAGGAAGCTCATTTCTAAGGGTGCATCTATCACCTAGCTCGGGTCAAAGATTCTAGCTCTAAGACCTCAACTATCAAGTCAGTTTCAGTTGTTAGCAAATATTCTAACGTGTTTCCCGAAGATCTTCTCGGAGTCCCTCCCGAGCGGGAAATAGACTTCGGCATAGGCCTTCTTCCAGACACTCAGCCCATCTCTATTCCTCCTTACAGAATGGCTCTAGCTGATCTTAAGAAGTTGAAGGAACAGCTAAAAGATCTACTTGATGATGGTTTCATCAGGCCCAACATCTCTCCATGGGGTGCTCCAATCTTGTTCATACAAGAGAAGGATGGTACTCTCAAAATGTGTATCAGATACTGCCAACTTAACAAAGTTACAGTTAAGAACAGGTAACCCCTACCTAGGATGAATGACTTGTTCAATCAACTTGAAGGAGCCAGTTGTTTTTCCAAGGTAAATCTCAGGTAGGGGTATCATCAGCTTAGAATCAGAGAATGCGACATATCGAAAACAACCTTCAGAACTCGGTATAGTCACTTTGAATTTGTGGTTATGTCCTTCGAAAAAATTAATGCCCTGACAGCTTTCACGGACCTAATGAACAGGCTTTTCATGCTGTATCTAGACATGTTTGTCATTGTATTAATTCATGACATTCTGGTCTACTACAGAAACAAGGAAGAACATGCTAACCGCCTGAGGATAGTGTTAAAGACACATGGAGACTATCAGTTGTTCGCTAAATTAAGCAAATTTGAATTCTGGTTGAATTCTATGACTTTCCTTGGCCACATGGTCTCGGGTGAGGGTATTCGAGTAGATCCTCAAAACATAGCAGCGGTGAAAGACTAGCCAAGGCCTACTTCCCAACATATATCAGAAGTTTCCTAGGTCTAGCCAGCTATTACCAATGATTTGTATAAGGATTTTCCTCTATTGCATCTCCTCTGACTAAGATAACTCAGAAAAAGCTGAAGTTTCAGTGGTCAGATGCGTGTAAGAAGAGTTTTCAAGAGTTGAAGACTCGACTCACTATCACTCCAGTTTTAACTTTACCAGAAGGAAAAAATGGGTTCGTAGTATATTGTGATACTTCCAGAGTTGGACTCGGTTGCATTATGATGCAGCGGTGTAAAGTGATAGCTTATGCTTCCAGACAGATCAAGTTTCATGAGAAGAACTATCCAACTCATGATCTCGAGTTGGCAGCAGTGGTGTTTGCTTTGAAGACATGGAGGCATTACCTCTATGGGGTTCACGTGGATGTTTTCACCGACCACAAGAGCCTTCAGTATGTGTTCAGTCAGAAAGACTTGAATCTTCATCAGAGAAAGTGGTTTGAGCTATTGAAGGATTATGACATGGGTGTGCTATACCACACAAGAAAGGTCAATGTGGTGGCTGATGCCCTAAGCAGGGTGTCCATGGGGAGCATTGCTCATGTAGAAGAGGGCAAAAAGGAGTTAGCAAAAGATATTCACAAATTAACTCGATTGGGAATTCAGTTGATTGATTCAGCTGAGGGCCGAGTAGTACTTCAGAGTTTTTCAGAATCTTCGTTAGTTGTTGAAGTTAAGTCAAAGCAGGATGAAGATCCCATACTACTTAAGATAAAAGAAGAAGTTCTCAGAAAAGAAGTAGAGGCTGTCTCCAAAGGGGGAGATGGTGTGCTTCATTACTAGGGTAGACTATGTGTACTGGATGTAGGTGACTTGAGACAACAGATACTGGTAGAAGCACACAGTTCTAGATATTCTATCCACCTAGGTGTCACTAAGATGTACTATGATCTACGGGAAATCTACTAGTGGAACGGCATGAAGAGAGATATTGCAGAATTTTTGGCTAAGTGCCTGAACTGCCAGCAGGTTAAAATTAAACATCAGAGACTTGGAGGTATGACTCAGGATATCAGCATACCCACGTGGAAGTGGGAAGAAGTGAATATGGAATTTAATACAAGTCTACCTCATACTCGCTGGCAACATGACTCGATTTGGGTGATAGTAGATCGGATGACCAAGTCAGCACATTTCCTCCTAGTTAAAACTAAGGACTCGGATGAGGATTATGCTAGGTTGTACATCTAGGAATTGGTCAGACTACATGGAGTTCCTTTGTCCATCATTTCATATTGAGGTACCCAGTTCACCTCGCATTTAGGAAGTCATTTTAGAAAGGACTCAGTACTCAGGTCAAGCTCAGCACAACTTTCCACCCTAAAACTGATGGACAAGATGAGCGGACTATTCAGACCTTAGAAGATATACTGAGAGCTTGAATGATCGACTTCAAGGTCTATTGGGATGATCACCTACCTCTCATCAAGTTTGCACACAACAACAGCTAGCACTCTAGTATTTAGATAGCCCCATTTGAGGCATTATATGGTAGGAGGTGTATGTCTCCTATAGGGTCGTTTGAAGTTGGTGAAGCTACCTTGATAGGACCAAACTCAGTTCATGAAGCTGTGCAGAAAGTGCAACTTATCATGGAAAGGGAAAGGTTGAAAACAGCTCAAAACCAACAAAAGTTATATGCCGATATGAGGAGGGGAGAGTTAGAATTTGTTGTAGATAAATTGGTGTACCTGAAAATTTCACCCATTAACGGGGTGATGAGGTTTGGAGAGAAAGGGAAGCTCAGTTCGAGGTATGTAGGACCCTATAGGATTCGGAGGTGAATTGGCAATGTACCCTATGAGCTAAAATTACCTACAGAATTAGCATATGTGCACCCAATCTTTCATGTCTCACTGTTGAAGAAGTTCATCAGTGATCCGAGCTCCACTGTGCCATTAGACAATGTGGAAGTGAAAGATAGTCTCTCTTATGAAAAAGTCCAAGTCCAGGTCCTAGACCGTCAGGTCTGTAAGATGAGGAACAAGGAAATCAGTTCATTGAATGTCTTGTGGAGGAACCAGCTAGTTGAGCGAGCCACATGGGAGGCAGAAGTAGACATGATGGCTAAATACCCTCATTTGTTCCCTTTCAGTTTAGTTTGAGCATCAGGTATTAAATTCCTCCTTAGTACTCTATTCAGTTTCATGTTCCGTTCATGTGTCCCAAGTTTCTTTCATGTCAATGTATGTATGTTTGGTTCATAAATTTAGTTCAGCCATGTGGTTCAGTCCGGAGTCAGTCACTCCGTCAGTAATTAGGTTTAAATGTTCAGTATTTGGTATGGTGATTACATTTCTCAACTTTTTAGTGCATTTACCAACATTCAGTGATGAATGTTCCTAAGGTGGATATATTGTAATACCCTGAACGTTGTAAGATCAGACCTGAGGGTCGAAATGGAGAAAATAGAATTTTCTGCACCGAGTCACAAGACGAATCATCCAGTGACCTGTGAGGTGCACCATGAGTCGTTAGGTGACTGGTGGAGTGGAGGGTGAACTTGATTGTGTTTTTGGTTAAGGGGTTTACCATGAGAGAGTCAACAAATCGTGGCTAGGACCATGAGTCGTTAAGTCACTCGTGGTCAGTAGTTGGCTTGAGGGTTGAAAAATTTCGCAGTGTTCCCAATGACTGGTCACCGTGAGTCGTTGGGTACACCATGAGTCGTGGTGTCCCTCGCGGTGACCCGTGATGAGAAAGTTCCATTGCCGGCGATGAGATAGTCCACGAGTCATAGTCACTAGCAGCAAATCCTCCAGTCCCACGTTGGGACGGCAACGTGATTTTTCTATGAAATTCTTAAGGACTTTTCCATAATTTTCTAAACTCCTAAACTCTACACTATGCTATTTTGGGCATGTTTTTCAAAGAATTAAAGGGATAATTGACTAAATCCATCTCACTTTCACTCAAGTCTCGATCTTCCAACATCATAAGTATGCTTTACGCATGCAGTTCTCCCAAAGCAAGCTAGGGAATTCGAGTTTTCTTCTCAGACTCTCAAGGGTTTCCTCTGGGTTTTTCTTCACCAGGTATGTGAGAATTTAACAAGGGAATTGTCCTTCCCTTTTCCCCTAAAAACCCATATAAATATTCTTATCAGTTCTAGCCCTGAGGTTTTGAAATTTAGTAATTTTTCAGTCAGAATCTGATTCAATTCATGTGGAATGTTGTTCCTAGTGTTAGCTTCTATATTCCCATTACTTTGAGATCATGTTGATACTTGCTTCCTGTAAATGAGTTTTAGCCCTAGTTCTTGAATACAGAAATTTGGGTCTTGCATAATTCTGTAAACATAATGTTGCTTGACTCTATCAGTGTTGGAAATTCCATGATTTTATTGTCAGTTAAATGCTCAGTCAGTTGCATGCTAGCTCAATTTTTGTCATGATGTTAATATCTTTAGTATCTTTCAATAATGTCAGCTGATTAGTTTGGCTATATTCTTTTCTTGAGGTGTCAGTAATGCCTCCGAGATATCAGTTATCAGAATCAGTTATCAGTTAACAGTTAGTTCTACAGACGGTTATGACGCTTCTATATAAGAAGCTCTCACCAGTCTTAGAACACCAGTTATAGTATTCGGTCCAATAAGACTCTTAGGGTACTTCCTGATAAGTATTCCTAACTTAGTCTTGGCCCCTAGTTTCGAGCTATCAGCTTGGTAGTAGTAATCATGTTAGGAATATTCAGTGGGAGCAGGAATTAGCACCAAGAAGGCCAGGGTTCCAGCAAACCCAGGTTCCTAGAACTATGTTGCCACCGTAGGTTATTTTTGCCCTAATAGGCCCAGATTTGTGATCACCCAGTTCATGCCTTTATAGCTTGGTAAGGTATATTGGGTCCTATCAATGGGGCGTATATATCAAACTCCACGTTTATCTCACATGGTTATATATCAGCTATAGACTCTCCCACTAGTCAGTACAGTCTCAACTCAGGTCAGTTCAGTTCAGTTCAGCTCAGTTCAGTTCAGTTCAGTTTAGCTCAGTTCAGTATCTCAAATCCAGGACATGTCTATGACTATCAGCCAGGGTCATTATTGACCATATCAATTACATTTCAGTTATGTCAGTTTCCAATATTTCAGTTTGTCATTTCATGTAGTTTTAGTTCAGTTACTTATTCCTTCATTCTTATTATATCTCACTTATTCAGTACATTCAAAGTAATGACGCATACCTTCTATGTTGTATCGTATCATGATACAGGCGCAGGTTCTCAGTCCCAGCATCATCAGTAGTTCCTTCAGACGATATTAGCAGCATCTTTTGGTGAGTACTAATCTTTCGAGGATTGTATTTACTTTCAGTCGGTTCCTTACAATTAGATTTTAGAGTTAGCTGGGGGAGCTTGTCCCAGCAACTTATCATTTATTAGTTGGCTTTCATACATAGACATAGATATTCTATATTTTTTGTTTTTATGATGTATTGACTCTTATCAAATTAGTTTTCTTAAATGATTTTATTTATTTAAATCTTCCGCTTATTTTTACTAAGTTTACCAATGTAATGATAGATCATGGGTTGGCTTGTGGCACCAATTACAGTGTCTCGTCCGAGGTATACACTCGGGTCATGATAAAATTGCATGGACTTAGGTATTTTTATATGGAGATGAGGCACTTGTACTTTGATTTCAGGGAAAATAAGTGTTGGAGCAAATATGTGCAAAAGAAGCCTTAAAATGCAGAAAACCAACCTAAGTACCAATCTCAATGCGAGCTGTACCTTGATTGTACGAGCCGTATTGAGAACCGTGATGAATGTCAAAAGGCTGAAGTGGGAATAAGGTAACATACGACTCTCAGTACGAGCCATAACTGGATTCGTGGAATTATTCAGAAGAAATTGCACAAAGGTAGACTCTTAGTACGGATGGACTCACAAACCGTGGCATCAATACACGAATCGTACAAGGAGCCATGGTGAACTTCAGAAGTGTCTTCAGCACTTGGCAGAACTTCATACAGTATGAGTCATAGGGAGATGGTTCGAGTCGTACCACAAGACTCGTGAAGAATTCCAGAAGATGTCATAGTTCTTAGGGCCAAACCATGGAAGCATTGTACAACTCGTAGGATGAAGGTACGAGTTGTACCGGCCTGCCAACACTTAGCCAAATCTGTAGTAGCCAAGGAATTAGGGAAAGTAGGTACGACAAGTACAATCCTGCTATAGGTCATAGGTCCAGTCATAACACAGTCAGCACCAGATATGGAAAACTCTCAATTAGCTTAGTAAAAGGTTCCTAATGTCTGCATAAATAGCCTTTATGTTTTATTTTAGTTAGAGAAGGAAATAGTTGAGCTAGTACACGTGTGAAGAATTATTTTTGTGAATTTTTATAAACTTTTGAGGAGCAATTCTTAGGATCAAATTCTTGATTTCCTACATTGTCCTTGAGATTTTTCTTTGATAATCTAATCGTGTTTTCTTCTAATTGTTTCTATAAGTATTTAATTATATATTTGTATATGAATACAAATTATAGTCTTACAACCATGAGAGGCTAAAAGCTACACAACTAGGGGTTGTGGGAACTATGGCGGATTAACGAATTAGGGTTGCACAAAGTGATTTAAAACTAATGCAAAAAGTTTGTATTGTATTCTCTTCATGTTTAAATGTTTCTTAACGGTGTACAACTTTAGGACTTTCTAGAATTCTTTACTTTCTTGAACTTAGAGAAGTAGAGATTAGGAAAAGAGAATTACAACCAAGCCTTGGTCTTTACGATCATTGTATTAATTTGAGCTGTGGTCACAAGATAGTTAAATTTGAAACATATTGATAACGGTTAGTTTGAAATCGCTCATGAGGCCTGGCCCGGTGATTGAGTATAGTCATCCAATAGGGACGAACCAATCGTTTGGATGAACCCTAGTTATCAGTTCTACAAGTAAGCATTGGGATTGATAACGTGTGTATATCTGAAGTAGTTATGAACCCATGGGGAACACTTAGCCTAGTTGTTTGAAAATCTTGATTAAAATCACAACTATAATCTTTGTTTTAGAATTGTTTTCTTTAAACACCCCAATTTGGAGTTAACTGTAATACCATGGAAGTGCCCAAGACTAGACTCGGAATTTTAAAATGAAAAGTGCCAGAAATATGGAAAATATTCACTGAAGTGGTCATGGTATGGATTGTTGGATCCAACAACGATCCATTAGATGTGGCTGCGTTGAGGTACTAGAAGTTTGGAGTTGGGAGTAACAAGTCTAGGAACGACTCGTTGTTTGATGTCACCAGTCATCCGATAGAGTCATTGTGAGACTGGTCCTTAGTTGAGGAGGAAATAATGAGTCGTGGAATGACTCATTGTGAGTAACAATGGGTCGTGTAGTAACCGTGGGATGGAGCAGGAAAATCTCCAATCGGGGTGACGGATGGAAACCACGACTCGTTAGAAGTAGGCACGAGTCATGGTGTGGCTCGTGGGAAAGTCCAAGTGTAGTTCATCAGGGGGAAGTAACGGGAGGATGCAATGGACAGCTCTTTGTTGTAAAGACTCATCCCGTCGACTCGTGGTATTAGAATCTGAGAAGTTAAGAATTTGCAGGAGATGTAACGGACGGATACCACGAGTCATGGTATCAAGGTACGACCTGTAGGGTCGATCATTGTCACTGATAGTGCAGAATTTTTAGGAAATTCATTAAGGGTATTTTCATCATTTCTAAGTTCTAGGGTCCTAAACTACGTTGTTTAAGCCTCGAAATGCAGTGTTTTATGAGGGGAAAATCTATCCTAGGCTTATTCACATCCATGCATGCAAATTGAAGGGGTTTAGGAGGTGATCAAGTTAGATTTTCTTCAAGCTTTTCTTCAATCTTTAATTGGGAAATCAAGGAGTGGTAAAATCAGATCTTCCCCAGGTATGTAGGTTTATGAATAGATGAATTCATTCACACCCAAATCATGAATATTCATATGTTGATTCTATGGGGTTTTAACCCAATGCATGATATTCGTAATTTCCTACATGGGTATGATTTAAAGATGTTTCTAGCATTGAATTATGATTCATGGGAAAGTTTTACGTTATTTTCAATGAAAATCGTATTTCAAGTTCTATAAATTAAAATGTCCAGTTATGAGAAATTCATGAAAGTTGAGATTTATGATAAATGTTCAAGTATGATGAGAAATTATCGATGAAAAGCATGTTTCTAAGTTACCCATGTCTATGATCATGTTTTTAAGAGATTTATGTATTTTTCAAGCATGTTAAAGTATCGGACAATGCCCATATTTTCAAGTATGATCTATGATTTTACGAATTTAGCTTACCACATGGTTTTAGACTGAAGACTCCAATTTATATTCAGCTTGTGGTATGGTTTGAGCAAAGAGCTCCTCATATGTATGATTCAGATTTATATATATTCATGATTATTCAGCTTCATCAATAGACGATGGTTAGATTCGTTGAAAAATGATGGGGAGCATATGTAATTTTTGGGAGTAGTATCTAGCACTGAGTAGGCTAAGGGTCGATCACCCTATGCCTTAGAACTACACGCCAACGTAGGTTTATACATATCTTATTTATACTTTGGGACCTCCATTGTGATCTATCCCCTGCCCTGATTGGGCCACGAGCTTGATATCAATATCATGGTATCGTCCTTAGCCCTGGCAAGGCTTTGGACGGCTCTACCCACTTCAGTTTGATAGTTGGGACCACGTTAGCTCTATCGTGGAATGTCGGTTATATGATGAGTCTCCCATTGTTCCTCATTATTTCAGTTAGGCATGGTTATCACTCATGATATATATACATGTTCTAAAGAAGGTTTGACCCAATGTTCTGTTTTACTTATGATTATCAAATTTCAGCTTTGGGTCAATCGATTCAATTATGATGTTATGTTATGTTGAGGTCTTGATTTCAGAAAATAGCATACAAGCCCTACTCTCAGATTTTTATCTTGATCATGTTTTATATTATGCATGTTTTTAAATAATTTTATTTATTTAAGAGGTTTTACTTACCTTGCATACTCGATACAGTCCACGTACTGATCACATACTCTATCCTATATCATTTCATGATAAAAGCCCCAATTTTCAGACTCAGCCCCGTTACGAGCCAGCTTCGGAGTTAGCATCAGTCGCTGTTGGTGAGTCCTCATTTGTCGAGGGCCCCTATTTTATGCAGTTATGTTGTGTATGTTCAGTTTTAGACGTAGAGAGTTAGTTGGGGTCTTGTCCCATCCACTCATCAGACTTAGAGGCTTTTCAGACAAAAGATTGTATTCAGCTTTAGACTCGTCATGTATTTCTGGTTTTTATGTTATGCTAGACTTCTGCTATGATTATTATGTAAATTCTACCGCTTGATTGATTGAGTTAGATATATGTTCATGTCATGGATCGACTTGGAGTCTCTCGGGGATCCTTGTCCCATGTCTCAATCCGGGTCCATGTTTGGGTCATGAAAATAACTCACCAATAAGTTCAATTATCGGCATTAGTCTAGATCTTACCCTATTCCCTGTGGGTTCGACCCCAACCTCTTAGTTCGGTTCTTTATTGACAACGACCGCTTCATACTTTGTCAAGAAGTGTGAGTTTGAGCGTTATCAAAAAGTGGCGCTGTTGATGGGGAATCATATAATTTTGGTAGGGTTATTTAAGATAAAAATGAAACCAACCATCCTAAAACTTATGGAAAGACCAATCGGGCAAGTTCTATATTCTCTATGCAGTATTGAACTAGATATTAGACCTCACTCACTCATGGTACATGACTTGCATTCACTCTACTTGTCTAATTTATTCATTTCTTAACAAAAACTACACATGCTAATATACTAAATGTTATAAGAAGATCCCCAGAAATCATGCATGAAATCACAAGTACACAGCTAATTCATCCAAAAAATTTTAAACAGGGTCAAATTTTCAAAATACCAAAACTACTGCACTTTATTGGCTGAGTACTCCTAAACTACTTTCTAATCAAACAAAAATTACAAAAAAAATTAAAATCATAAATATGTCGGTTCTACTAGATAGCATGCCCGGGAAAAAAGAAACACTACAAGAAAAACCCTCGGACTAATCAAAAACCCAAAAAAATACAAGTGCACCCCCTCCCTTTTTAAAAAAGCATGTTTCATCCCCGAAGCATAGAATGCAAGTACTGAGGGAAGGGAACATACCCGCGGCGCTTTAAGCGCTCCTGTCATCCTGCAAGGAGGTGCCTCCACTGCAATCGTAGCACTGGCGATGGCCGGCACACTCACTGGTGGATCAATAGGGGAAGTGGCTACCACCCTCAGTAGTCTTGGCCATCTCTATAACCTCTGGAATGGTCGAGGATGAATGTGGCTCGCCCGAAGGAACCCTTCCACTGGCAAGATCCGTCTGGGCCATGGTACAACTCCCTACTCCTCTAGCTCAATCCTGCAGCTTTGACAAGTGTGTGTCATGAGTCTGCAGGCTCTCTACTCTTGCCCTCTTACATTCTCTTTTCTCTCTCTTCTTCCTCTTAGGCTGCTAGGTCAAGCTCCTCATCTATGTCAGCATCAAGGTCAGGAAGAGTGGGGGCTGCTATGACTACTAGCTGCTGTGATGACAGCTCAGCCACTCGGCTTCGAAGAGCCCCCACCTCCTTACGAAGGCTACACGTCTCAATCTTCTCAGCCATGCGTGTATTGATCCTACTTTAAAATCCATATAATCTAGCATGCACCACCTACGCAACTGTCTCAATCTCGGCCCTCACCCATGTCACGACCCAAACGTAGACCCAAATCGCAACATGGGACAAAGAGCCTCGAGAGAATCCAAGTCGACCCATGGTGTGAGAATACATCTACCTTAATAAATAAAGAGTAATACTCAATGTAATAACATAGCGGAAGAATAAACATGACATAACATAGGAAGCGAAGTGTACTTCATACAAAACAGCTGAATACTACACATTGTCTGAAAGCCTCTAACATATCAGATGGGTTGATGGGACAACACCCCCAACTAACCCGACAAGTCTAGAAAACTGAACATACATAGAGAAATTTAATAAACATGGTCCTTGGGAGATGAGGACTCACCACAAGCGTAGGATGCTAACTCTGACAGGCAGGCTAAGAACGTGGCTGAGTTTTAGAGCCAGGGCCTGTATCATGAAACGATAAGGCATAGAGTATGCGGTCAGTATGTGCAATGTACCACGTATGTAAGGTAAGTAAAATGGAAATTTAAAAATACATAAAATCTCATAAAAAGAACATAAGAGTGGGACAACATGCTCATAACATAAATATCATAATATACCATAAGGCTCAAGGTATTCAAAGAATTCGTAAATTAGTTGTATGCATAATCGTAAGAGAAATGATTTACTAAAACTGACTTGAGCCAAAACCATATGAACATAACCATGTATAAATCATGTGGAACAATGAGAGATTCTTATAACCGACACACCCCATATGAGCACACATGGAGCCCGACCTGTCAATCCTTAATCGGTAGGGTGTTTGTACCTTGCCAAGGGTAGAACCGTGAAGGGTGTGATATCACACATGAAAGGCCCATTTAGGCAAAGGGGACAGTATCAATGGAGGTCCTATGATTTCCTATGGTGGCACGTAGTTTTGAGACTCGGGGCAAAACCTGAGTCCCGAGCCTACTCGGTGTTAAATACTACTCCCAAAATATATATAGTGCTCATAGGATAATAAACATGAGATTCATGGACTAGTTAAATCATTATAATCATAAACATGCTTGTAAATATGTGAACTAGCCATGAAGGGTAAGGCCCATGAGTCGGCCAAAATCATAAATAGTAAACCATGAGGTTGATGCATACTTGTAAATAATGTATATGCTTATTAAATCATAAATTCATAATGTGCATTAGAATAAATCCATATCATAACTCATAAATCATGATGGGTTTAAGAACATAAAAAATAATGGTAAAAATCATAACTCGATTCATCATAGAACATGCATAATTAGACATACTTTAATACAAATTGAAATCAATAAATTTATAATTGAATTAGTTGTAAAATCCAATCATGATTCATAAAATACAATGTAAAACATGAGAAGTCGTAACCTATAGATAGATCATTAGCATTTCGTGTGATTTAGGATAAAAACCCATAAGATTTTTAAAAAAAACTTAATGAATTAGGAGATATTGGGCATGGGTGTGAATGAAAACACCCACTCATAATCCTACATACCCGATTATAGTTTATTCTTACACTTTCCTAATTTCCCAAGAAGAATTTGAGAAGAATCGGAAGGGCTAAGGCTTGATCTCCTCTCTAACTCTCTCTAACTTGCATGCATGGGCTTTGAATTGGTTAGAATGACTTAACCTATCTTAATACACTCTGAAAGTAACTTAAAATGATGTAGTATAGGACCTTAGAGTATAGGAATGATGAAAATTCCCTTAATGAATTCAGAAAAAATAACTTCTCGTTAGTCCCCCGAGGGACCTAACGAGTCGCTGCCACCTTGAACGAGTCGTCACCTCAGTTGTTGGGTACACTGCCAAATTTCACCTGGAACTCACAACGGGCCATCCAACGAGTCGTTATCAGTAACCATGAGTCCTGGTTAGCACTCGTCACCCTTACTGCCATGATTTCAAATAAACCCTATCCTGCTGACCACGACCCTCCCCATGAGTCGTTGTGTCTGACCATGATTCGTGGGGTCTATCCGTTAGGTGCACTGCCTTTCACTTCTCCTTCTCAATCATCACTTCCCACGATTTACCCAATGAGTGTGGGAGTCTGACCATGACTCATGGTCATGTCCGTTGGGACCCTAAATCCCAAATTTCAAACTCCCCTCTTGAGCCTCACCACGAGTCACCTCATGACTCGTGGTCTGTCCCCATGGGTCACATGACAACCCATTCCGTGACCTGATGCCAGATTTCAAATTGTCTCTGTTTCAACTCCTGGGTCTGATCTTTGTTCTTGCAGGGTATAATAATATCTCCCCTTAGGAACATTCATCCTCGAATGTTGGAAAATATACAGAAAAACAGGAATGCAATCATCATAGCCAAATACTAATCATTAAAACAGAAAACTAACAAAATGACTATCTCCGATTCAAACTACATGGCTGAACTGAATTCACGAATTATACACACATCCATATGCATGAAAGAAATTGGGGCACATGAACTGAACATGAAAACTAAATAGAATTCTAGGGAAAAAACTGATACCATCAAGTTGGAACTGAGCCGATAGAGAATAAATGTGGGTATCTACCGATTATGTTTGCTTCGGCTTCCCTCGTAGCTCCTTCAACATGTTGATTCCTCCATAACACTTTGACTAAAGATACTTCTTTGTTTCTTAGCCTTTGAACCTGATGATCCAGTATTTCCACTGGAACTTCCTCATAACTAAGGTTGTCTTTCACCCCGACACTGTCCACCGGGACAACTAGAGTTGGATCACCCAAACACTTCTTTAAGAGCGATGCATGGAATACAGGATACACGGAAGCTAATTATGAGGGCAACTCCAATTCATATACCACCTTGCCAACTCGTTTCACAATCCTGTAGGGGTCAACATAACGAGGGCTGAGTTTTCCTTTCTTTCCAAACCTCATCACTCCCTTCATGGGAGATACCTTCAGAAACAACCAATCATCCACCTCGAAATCTAATTATCTCCTTCTCACATCGGCATAAAACTTTTGGCGACTCTGAGCAACGGAATACATAACACTTATCTTAAGTTGAATACATACTATGTCTAGTAAGCCTCTAACATCCTCACGAGCTGATGGGACAAGACCCCAACTAGCTCACTAATAAATTGAAACTGAAAGATGCTGATAACGAACTGATAAAGAGGTCCTCGGAGGGTGAGGACTCACCAACAAGCTGGATATACAAACTCTGAGAACTAACTAGCGGCGGGACTGAAGCTGAACGTCTGAGCCTATATCATGAAATGATACATCATAGAGTATGTGTTCAGTACATGGAATGTACCGACTATGCAAGGTAAGTAAAATCACTAAGTAAGTAAGACTGAAATCATGCATATCATAAAATATTTCATCATAAGATTCTGAGAGTAAGGTTGCATGCTATTATTTGAAAACATGATTTAAAACATAACGGAATGTCATAACTGAATCGAATGATCCAAAGATGAAACTGGTATTCATAAGTAAAATATGAATATTGGGCCAAACCTGTTGAAAATATAATATCATGACTGATGGACATGCATAACTAAAATCATGAGGAACAATGGGAGACTCGTCATATAACCGACATTACCACGATAGAGATTACATGGTCCCAACTATCACACTCAAGTGGGCAGAGTTGTCCAAACCCTTTCCAGGTCTAAGGGCGCTACCATGATATCAATATCAAGATGAAGGCCCATTAGGGGCAGGGAAAGCTATCAAGGGAGTTCCCAAAAGAATCTGAACATACCTACATTGGCACGTAGTTCTGAGACACAGGGTTAACTGAACCCATAGCCTACTCAGTGCTATACACTACTTCTAAAAATATGCACATGATCTCCATCATTTTTTAATGAAGCTGAACCATCATTTTTCGATGAAGTTGAATCATGATAGTACATCCATTATCTGAAAACATAACATGGGGAGCCTTGGCTCAAATCGTACCACAAGCTAAAAAGTGGGAGTCTAGACTCCAAATCACGTGGTAAGCTATAATAATGAAATTGAAGTAAATCATGAAACATACTAGATCATATGGGCTTGCGCAAACATAAACATGCATTAAAATAGATTTGATAAACAAAATCGTGGATATAGACATGGGCAATTCGAAAACATACTCTCACCATACACATTTCATCATATTTGAAAACATGGATCATAATCTCAACTCTTCATGAACTTATATATTTGGGAATCATACTTTTTATAAAACTTGGAAATCGAAATTTGTAATTGTAATCATTATAAAGCATGCCCATTAATTATGAAACAATATTAGAAACATGAATAGAATTGACCCATGATAGATGCATAGAAAATTTTCAAAAATTGGGTTAGAACCCAGTTGAATCATCAACCTTGAATTTCATGAATTTAGAAAAGGATTTTGGCATGCAAGTGAAGGAATACTCTCATTCATATTCCTACATACCTGAATACTTTGATTTTACAATCTCCCCTGAAAACCCAAGAATTATGGAACAACCTAAGGATTCCTCAAGCTTGATCTCTAATGAACTCCTTAATCTTGCATGCATGAAATGGAAACGAAGTACTATTAAAACCCTCCTAACATAGCTTAAAACGATGTAGTTTAGCACCTAGAGGCTTAGGAATTATGAAAACACCATTACTTAAATACAAGAAAAATGGACACTATCAGACTACACGAGTGACATCACGACTTGTAAGGTATTTGATGAGTTATGGTGTCCAACTCATTAACTCTTCTGCCAAAATTTCCATATTCATCCCAGCTCCTGACCACGACCAACTCCACGAGTCATGGAGTCACTTCATGGCTTGTGGCTTCCTCTCGTGGTCACCCCCAGACCTCAAATTTTTTCCAATCATCCTCTCGCTTAAAGACTCGTGAAGTCCTCCCATTGGTCATTGGATGACTCGTCCTGTGGCCTCGGATACATTTTTCTTTTCTCTGCTTGAACCTTCGGGTCTGATCTTGGGGCTTTCGGGGTATTACAAATTGATAATTACTAATTACTACTCCCTCCATCCATTTTTACTTGTCTAGTATTGGCTTGACATACTATTAAGGAGCAATAACAAAAATGACAATTTTACTATATCACTCTTTGAATATAGTAAATTCAATACTTTAGAAAATGAAATGAAAAATGACTATAGTTAATATAATAAGGGTAAATTATGAACTAAGTGATAAATTATTACTTGATTTTTTAGATTGGACAATTAAAAAATTAACATCTAGTTTTAGTATAGCAGATAAGTAAAAGTAGACAGTGGAGTAGTATTTTTATTATTAAATCTGATAGCTAATTCATTTTAAAAATTATCTGATTCTTATTATTTTATTGCATTTTTCACCTTTGGCATTATCAACTAATATTAGGTTATTATTATTTTATCATTAATCTTGTTACTCTATATAATCATGTTGCTACTAAGGAGGAGAAAAGATCTACAAGGAAAAGAGAATATCAAAATAGTGGAAAAAATGGAAAGAGAATTGACTTTCTTTTTCTCTTCCCAGTGGCACTTTTAGGGACTTCCTCTCTCATTCCGTACGCTCTTTCCAATTCTGGCCAAACGTCAATCTACTTTATTCTCCCTCTTTTTCTTTTGAAAACTATCACCATATTTAGGTGATAAAAAGTTATTTCACAATCTTCTTTTATTTCCAGAGAAATTCATGCCCATTGAAATTATCCTATCAGGGCTATCTATTATTTTACACCACCCTAAAAGAAAAGAAACCTCGAATCTAGGAATTTGAGGCTATTCTTCTTCCTCTTGGAGGGTTTTTCTTTGGATCTCCATTCCCTCACTTTCCTATTTACTGAAGAAAATTCATAGCGAAATCCATTAACAATGCAGTGATAAGGGGAATAGGAATTCTGATGAGGGGATATTTGTATTTCTCTCTTCTGGAATTAGTAAGAGTTACTCTATCTTGTCAAAAAACTTATCTAGGGAATCTCTCTGACAATTTTGCTCTCCTCTTCTTCTGACCAGAATCGTTACTGGAAAGTGAATCAATTGCTACAATATGGCATTCTCCATTCATCTCCATTAATCTCGAACTCTCCTTATTCTTTTGGTAATCTTTTCCTTTCGAGATGAGTTCAAGTTTGGGGAGATAATATAAAAGAGAGTAAAGTGCGTTGCTCTTTTCTTTATTTTTCTCCTCCTCTAAAATTTGTAAAGAAGTATAATTCCTAAAATTGTCAAAGATCAGACCTGAAAGTTGAGTCAGAAGAATCAGGAAAATATGTACCAAGTCATTCAGTGACTCATGGTAGGACCTAATGGGTCGTCAAGTGACCCGTTAAGTGGTGCCCAGTGTGAAGAGGTTCATTTTCTCAGGATGTGGTAAAGGATGAGATGATGAGTTGTCGTGACTCCTAACGAATTGTGGTATGACCCATCAAGTGGGTAAGGGGTGATATATTAGTGTTGGTAACGGTTTGTGGGGACGATTCATCGTGTCCCTAGCGACTCATTAAGTTGGTCGTGGAGGTGAGAAGGTTGGGAGATTGGAAATTTTCAATGGTGGTGACGAAGAGAGACAATGAGTTGTCAGAGGACCTAATGACTCATTATGTCCCTCGTGGTGACTGGCTAGGCAAGATGAAGATCCTATCTTACTAAATCTAATGTAAAGTGTCCAGAATTAGAAGGTGGTGGTCTTCTACTAAGGGGGAGATGGTGTACTTTGTTATCAAGGTCATTTATGTGTTACAAGTGTTGATGACTTAAGAGAGCGAATGTTGGATGAGGCTCATGGCTCTCTGTATTCTATCCACACAGGTGCCACCATGATGTATCATGATCTACTGGAGGTTTATGAAGAAGGACATTGCGGAGTTTGTGGCTAAGTGTCCAAATTGTCAACAAGTGAAAGTGGAGCATCAGAGACCTTGAGCTACGCTACAAAACATTAGTATCCCTACTTGGAAGTGGGAAGAGATCAATATGGACTTTACCACAGGGTTGCCCCGAACATGCCGATAGTGTGACTCTATTTGGGTGGTTGTGGACAGGCAAACCAAGGAGGCTCATTTTCTACCAATCAAAACTACCGATTCAGTTGAGGACTATGCTAGGTTGTACATTCGAGAGTTGGTTTGGTTGCACGGATTGCCCTTGTCTATCATCTCAGATAGAGATACTCAGTTTACCTCACAATTTTGGAGATTGTTTCAGAAGGGACTTGGTACTTATTTCAAGCTTAGCACAACTTTTCACCTGTATACAGATGGTCAGGCTGAGCAGACCATTCGAATTCTTGAGGATATGTTGAGAACATGTGTGATTGACTTAAAGGGTAGTTGGGATGATCATTTTCCTTTCATAGAGTTTTTTTACAATAACAGTTACCACTCCAGCATTTAGATGGTTCTATTTAAGGCTCTCTATGGGCGGAGGTGTAGATCGTATGTTGGTTGGTTCAAGGTGGGTGAGCCTACGTTGATAGGGCCAGATTCCATTCATGAGGCCATGGAGAAAGTTCAACTTATTAGGAAAAGTCTAAAAATAGCTCAGAGTCTTCAGAATTCATATAAGGATGTCAGGCAGAGAGACCTTGAGTTCGAGGTTGATGATTGGATATTTCTGAATGTGTCTCCCATGAAGGGAGTGATGAGGTTTAGGAAGAAAGGGAAGCTTAGTCCCTGATAAGTTGGTCCTTATAGGATTTCGAGGCGAATTTGTAAAGTGGCATATGAGATGGAGCTATCAGCGGAGTTAGCCTCGGTACATCTAGTTTTTCATATATCTTTATTGAAGAAGTGCATTGCTAACCCAGTCTTGGTTGTATCGGTGGAGAGCATAGGTGTGAAAGATAACTTTACATCTGAGGAGGTTCCCGTTGATATCCTTGATCGACAGGTTCGAAAGCATAGAAACAAAGAAATAACTTTAGTGAAGGTTTTGTGGAGGAATCAACTTGTTCAGGGAGCTATTTGGGAAGCCAAAGAAGATATGATAGCTAGATACCCATATCTTTTCCCTTCCGGTCTAGTTTTAGCATGACGTATCAGTTTCCTACCTAGTATTCTATTCAGTTTCATGTTAAGTTCATGTCTCTCAGTTCCTTTCATGTTTTAGCATGAATGTATGAATCATGAATTCAATTTAGTCATTCGTATCAATCTGGAGTCAGCCACACCATCAGATTTCAGCTTCAGAGGTTTAGCATGAGTGAATGTTTTCAAACTTCCCATGTATGAATATATGATTTTGACTTATGAAGTCTATTTTAGGTGTGCATGATTTTAATATTTTGGCAAGCCCGCACATGTTAAGTATATTTTCATGATTTAGCTAAGGCTAATAATATTAGCTTATGATATGTTTTGAAGTCAAGACTTCCCATGTTCAGATTTCAAACTATGCATATGATTATGATTTTAGCTTCGTTGAAAAGTAATGGGAGCACTGTGCATGTGGGAGTAGTGTCTAGCACCGAGTAGGCTTGGGGTTCTAATGTTCCCCGATCTCAAAACTATATGCCTACGTAGGTATATTCATATTTGGGACCTCTCAAGAGAGTTTCCCCTGCCCCAATGGGCCTTCAGCTTGATATCGATATCATGTTAGCGTTCTTAGCCTGGCAAGATTTTGGACGGCTCTGCCCACTTGAGTGTGATAGTTGGGGCATCACGTAAGCTCCATGGTGATTTGTGTCGGTTGTGACGAGTCTCCCATTATTCCTCATTATTTCAGTTATTCATATTTATGACTTATGATATTATGTTTTATAGAAGGTTTGACCCAATGATCAGTTTATGAGTTTTTACTTATGATTTCAGCTATAACAAATCATATGATTTCTATTTTAGCTTTTAGTCATCCTATTTAGATATGATATTTAGCTTATGACTATACATGTTTTAGATTCAAATTTCAGCATGCAGTCCTTGCTCTCATGATCTTATGATTTATGTTTATATGCATGATTTCAGTTAATATTTACTCAGTATGTTTTACTTACCTTGATACTCAGTACCTTCCATGTACTGACCGTATACTCTATGATGTATCATTTCATGATACAGGTCCGGACCATCAGACTCAGTTCCGTTGTTAGTCCAGCTTCCACAGCTTAGCTCAGTTTCCCATCATTGGTGAGTCCTTATCTTTGGGAGACCTTAAGTTTAATATTGAGTTATGTTATATTTATTTTTATACTTTAGCGAGCTAGTTAGGAATGTTGTCCCATCAGCTCATAAGACATGTTGGAGGCTTATTAGACAATATGTAGATATTCGGCTTTGTCGAGCATTGACTCTGTTTTATAATTGTTATGATATTTATACTTCCACTTATTCATGTTCAGTTATTATATTTCTCTTGATGTATGCTCTTTAGTTGTTATGTTCATGTCATGGGTCATCTTAGAGTCATTCATTGTTTTAGGTCCTGTGTATCAATTCGGGGTCCTAGCTAGGGTCTTGACAAACTTGGTATCAGAGAAATGGTTTAGAGTGTCCTAGGGTGTCTAAAATCCACATTGACTAGATTCTTTTTCATGTGTGTGAAGCGTGCCACATTTATGGGGAAGAGGCTACAAGACATTCTAGGAAACTTTCCTTCTTGCATGATCTAAGTCATGCGATGAAGTATCTCTCTATTCTTCTAACTTGTTCTATATGCAATTACAAAAACATGCCTCCTTGGACAAGTGAATGGAAGAAGGAATGGCAATGGAAATGGCTACGATAATAGCAATAGAGACGGGCATCAGCAAGCCCCACCAGCAAATCCTATGCCCGAGTAGGTCACTCATGTCGAGTTTGGAGCAGCATTTTAGATATTGGCACAAGAGATGACTACTCAGGTCAATCAGCAAGTGGTGACTCATGTTCCTCAGAATGAGAACGCGGTAGCGGCTAGAGTTCGAGACTATATTCCTAGGATAAATCCACCTAAGTTTCAGGGGTATAAGGTGGATGAAGATCCGCGTGAATTTATTGAGGAGGTGCAGAAGATCACCCAGATTATGGGGGTGACTATAGAGGAGAGTACATATTTAGCCTCCTATCAGTTGAAGGGGGTTTCTCACATATGGTGTCGCCAATGGAAAGATGACAGGGCGGTGGGAGCAGCTCCCATGAGTTGGGATAAGTTCGTGAATGCCTTTTTGTATAGGTTCTTCCCTAAAGAGTTGAGGGTGGCAAAGGCAGCAGAATTCGTCAGCTTGAAGCAGTACACATGACTGTCCAAAAGTATGCCTTGGAGTTTACCCGGCTGTCCAAGTACTCGCCAAAGATGGTTGCGGATCAGACGGCTTGTATGAGCAGGTTTATGAATAGAGTATCAGACTCGCTAGTTAAGGAATGTGAAGTTCTATGAGTTTACAGCACTTTCGACACTCAAAACTAAGAAAATAGCATGGACTTAGGTATACTTATATGGATATAAGGCACTCTTTTCTTTGGTTACAGGATAAATAGGTGTTGGAGCAAAAATGTGCAAAAAATAGCCTGAAAGTGCAGCAATAGGCTTAAGTCACAGTTCTTAGTACGAGCCATAGGATGGTGCTACGAGTCATACTGCAAGTCGTGAGAAGTTTCAGAAGGCTAAGGATAACGAGTGCATTATACGACTCTCAGTACAAGTCGTACAATGCCTGTACAGGCTATAGTGTAGAAGTCATGGAAAGATTCAAAATATTTGCACAAGAGGTTGACTCTGGATACAGATAGACAGTATGAGTTGTGGCATCAAGGTATGAGTCGTACCATAGCACTTGTGAAGAACTTTAGAAAAATTAAAAAGTCTCAGAGTCAAGCCACAGAAGCACAGTACGATTCGTAGGAAGAATGTACGAGTCGTACCAAGGTCCAACACTTAGCCAAATTTCAGCTAACCAATGACATACGAGAAGCAGGTACGTCCCGTGCATACCTGCTACGGGTCATAAGAATGGTCGTGATACAGGTGGATACAACTATGGAAATTCACCCTGTTAGCCTAGAAAAAGGATTTTTTTCTATATAAATACATTTTATGTTTTATTTTCATGAGAATGAATTAGAACTAATTAGACACGAGTTAGTTAACATTAGAGGATGTGAGGATTGAGTTGGTTGACTTGTGATCAACCTTTTCTTGACTTTCTCTTGATCTTCATATTTTGTTCTTGAAGATTTTGCTGATTTATACAAAGAAGTTTTTCTCTCATCCATAATTGTAACTATTGATTAACGTATTTAATTATGAATGCAAATCACAATCTTGCAACTATGAGAGGATAAAACCTCCATAGCTAGGGTTGTGGGAACCATGGTGGATTAAAAAGCTAGGATTACATAAAAGTGATTTAAAACCAATGCAAAGCACTCGTATTGTATTATGTCACGCCCGAACGGAGGCCCGAATCATAGAAATTGGACAAGGGACTTCAAGAGACCCCAAATTTACCCATGGCATAAGCATTCACTAACTCATTCAATAAACATGAAGAAAACATAAATTATAACTCAGAAGAAGTCTCATACAACGACACATTCGAATAATATCCGAAGCTACACATACATAAGTCTGAAAGTGTCTAATCTGAACAAGCTAATGGGACAAGACCCCAACTAACTCAACAATACTGAAACTGAAAATACATAAAGGAAAATGATAGTCTAGTCCTCGAAGGATGAGGACTCACCAATCCGAGCAAATACAAACTTTGGAAAGCTGTCTAAGGACGGGGCTGAAGCTGCGAGACGGATCCTATATCATGAAACGATACAGCATTGAAGTATGCGGTCAGTACGTTGAATGTACCGATTATGCAAGGTAAGTAAAACCAGTTTAGTAAAATAAATATTTTAAAACATATCATAAGCTTTTAAGTATAAGTAGAAGGCTACATGAATTCATTCTGAAATAGTACTCCTATCATAACCTGTTCATGCATAACTTTAGAACATCATGACTGACTTGAATGAATCAAAGATGAAACATAACATTTATATTGAAAAGCTGAATAATGAATCAAACCTTACTTTTTGAACATGCATGCATAAGTAATGATATCGATAGCAAGTTGAAAGGCCAATCGGGCTGGGGATAGTTCACAAGGGAGGTCCCAATAATATAATAGTATCAACCTACGTTGGCGCATAGTTCTGGGGAATAGGGTAATCGACCCTTAACCCGCTCGGTGCTAGACTCTTCTTCCAAAACATGCAATGCTCTAAATCGTATGTAACGAAGCTCAACATGAAATGATGCATATCTCAACATCGTATGAAACGAATCTCAACATTGTCTATTGACAAAGCTCATAATGAAATCATGCATAGACTAGACATTATATAGATATGACGCTCAACATTGTCTATTAGCAAAGCTCAATAATGACCTACATCTCACTTATGAATTCATGCATATGAGAAGCTCTATTTTAAAACATATCACAAACTCAATCATAGGTGGGAACATCTACTCCAAATCATGTGGTAAACTACGTATAGAAATATTCACTCAATATCCCACAAGCTAGAATTTATAATAATAATAATTGAGGAAAAATTCACTTCAAACCATGTGGTAAGCTTATGTCAAGAAAATCATCACTTTAAATCAATATGTGAGCATCACCCAAAGCTTTATCATACTTGGATCTAATCAATTCATTTTGAAAACATCAACATAGTCATAGGTGGTTTTATAAACATGTTTTTCATCATTAACTTCACCATCATCACACATTTATCATAAATCTCTTCCTTTATGAACTCTTCACCCATGGGTGTTTTAAATTCAAATTTTGGAAAATAATTTTTATAAGGGAAAAAAAGTTAGAATCCACCCAAGCTTCATAAATCATCAATATAAATACAATCTAATCATATCAATGCATAAAGATTGAAGAATTGTGCATTTGGGTAAAACCTCATACTTGAGCATAGATAATTTATCACATTTTGATAGGGACTGGGCATGGGTGTGGAAGAAAATACCCACTCATAGCCTTACATACCTGGTAATGGTGAATTCGAAAACCCTCTAATTGCCCAGGTGAGATTCCAATTGGAAACCTTGAGATTTCACCTTGAACCTCCTCTTAAAACCTTCAAACTTGCATGCATGAGAATAATGGCTTAGGATAGATTTTCCCCTACTAAAAACCCCCTAAAACGAGCCTTAAATGACGTAATATAGGCCCCTAGAACATAGGAATTATGAAAAGACCCTTACTAAATTCGCAGGAAATCATTTCCACGTGACCCTAACGGGTGACTTGATGATTCATTGGAACGGTGTACGACTCGTCGAGTCGCCCGTCAAGTGCATTGGCTAACTGAACTGCTAGGGGCTCGTAACGGGGAACTTAATGACCCATCCCCTGTGAGCACGACTCGTGGTCATATCCTATAAAGTACACTGCCTTAACATCAATGAAAATCATGCTTGCTCACGACTCACCTCACGAGTCGTTGGGACTGGCCACGACTCGTGGGGTCCCATCTGTTAGGTACACTAGATAATCCTCCCTTAAATACCCCAACTCCACCCCACGATCAACATGACTACTCGTGGTGGATGAGCACGAGTTGTTACTTCACTCGTGGGGACCTCATATCCTTGTTCACTGCAGGCCTTCCCACGAGCCACCTAACGACTCGTGGGGTCTCCTCACGAGTCGTCCCACGACTCGACTTGTGCCTGCAACATCAATTCTCCATTTTTCCCATTTCAACTCCTTGGTCCGATCTTTGAGCTTCCAGGGTATAAAAATATCTCCCCTTGGGAACATTCATCCTTTAATGTTAGAAACACACAGATAATGCAGAAACATTCAATCATCATATGAAAATACTAATTATTAAAATCGAAAATTGATGGAATGACCACCTCCGAAAAGAACTGCATAGCTAAACTGAATTCATACATCACATACATTTACCATAACATAATTAAAACTTGCACACAAGAGCTGAACATGGAAACTGATTAGGAAATTAGGGAAAACTGATACCTAATACTGAAATTGAGCCGGTAGGGAACAGGTGGGGGTGTTTAGCCATCATAGCTACTTCGGCTTCCCACGTAGCTCCCTCAACATGTTGGTTTCTCCACAACACCTTCACCGAAGACACTTCTTTGTTCCTCAACCTCCGGACCTGACGATCCAAGATTGCAACTAGAATGTCCTCATAATTGAGGCTATCTCCCACACCAATGCTTTCCATCGAGACTACTAAAGTTGGATCACCTAAGCACTCTTTCAAGAGAGATACATGAAAGACGGGGTGAAATGAAGATAACTTTGATGGCAAGTCCAACTCATACGCTACATTACCAACTCTCCTCATAACCCGGTAGGGACCAATGTAGAAGGGACTGAGTTTTCCTTTCTTTCCGAACAACATGACTCCCTTCATGGGAGATACCTTTAGAAATACCCAATCATCAACCTCAAACTCCAAATATCTTCTTCTCACATCCGCGTATGACTTCTGACGACTCTGAGCAGTTTTCAGCCTATCCCTTATCAACTGAACCTTCACCATGGCTTTGTGAACTGAGTCTGGCCCTACCATGGCTACCTCACCAACCTCAAGCCATCGGATGGGCGATCTACACCTCCACCCATAGAGGGCCTCGAACGGTGCCATCTGGATGCTAGAGTGATAGCTGTTGTTATAAGAAAATTCAATCAAGGGCAAGTGGTCATCCCAAATACCTTTGAAGTCCATCACACATGACCTTAACATATCCTTGAGGGTCTGAATTGTTCGTTCCACCTGGCCATCTATTTGCAGATGAAAAGCTATACTGAGCTTAACTTGAGTCCCAAGCCTTTTTTGGAAAGACCGCCAAAACTGAGAGGTAAACTGAGTACCTCGGTCTAAAATAATAGATAAGGGAACTCCATGAAGTTGAACCAACTCCCAAATATACAATTTGGCATAATCATCCGCTGAATGTGTGGTTTTGACTGGTAGAAAGTGTGTAGCCTTGGTTAACCTGTCGATCACCACCCAAATGGAATCGTAGTGTCGGTTAGTACGAGGTAGGCTTGTAATGAAATACATATTAATCTCTTCCCACTTCCAAGTAGGAATGTTAATATCCCGCAATATGCCTCCCAGCCTTTGATGCTCGACTTTCACTTGCTGACTATTCGGGCACTTGGCTATGAATTATGCAATGTCCTTCTTCATGCCATTCCACCAATATATTTCCTGCAAATCATGATACATCTTTGTGGCACCCGGATGGATGGAATACCTGGACCCATGTGCCTCCTGCAATATCCGGTCCCTCAAATTATCATCATATGTAACACATAGACGACCCTGGTACTACAACACCCATCTTTCCCTTGGGAGAAAACCTCCACCTTCCGACTTCAAAAGGCTTCCTTCAGCTTTACTAGAATTGGATCCTCACCTTGCTTGGACTTCACATCCGTCACCAAGGAAGATTCTGATCCGTTTTGCACAACAACACCGCCATCGGTCAAGTTGACCAATCTAGCTCCCAACCTTGCAAGTCGATAGACATCTTTCACCAACTCTTTCTTTTCCTCATCCACGTGGGACACACTCTCCATAGAGAGTCTACTAAGTGCGTCCGCTACCACATTAGCCTTACTCAGGTGATAAAGGACACTCAAGTTGTAGTCCTTTAGTAACTCCAACCACCTCCTTTGCCGAAGATTGAGGTCTTTCTACGTGAAGACATATTGCAAGCTCTTGTGATCCGTGAATACATCCATGTGGACACCATACAAGTAATGTCGCCATATCTTCAATGAAAACACTACCGCTGCCAATTCAAGATCATGGGTCGGGTAGTTCTTTTCATGAACTTTCAACTATCTCGAGGAATATGCTATCACCTTCCCATGTTTCATCAACACACACTCGAGTCCAACTCGCGAAGCATCACAATACACTACAAAACCATTTGTATCCTCAGGTAAAGTCAACACTGGTGCTGAAGTGAGTCGGGTCTTCAACTCTTGGAAGTTTTTTTCACAAACCTCCAACTATTGAAACTTCACCTTCTTCTGGGCCAACTTAGTCAATGGTGCCGCAATAGATGAGAAACCCTCAAAAAATCTCCAGTAGTAACCTGCTAGGCCCAAGAAACTCTGAATTTTTGAAGGACTCACCGGTCTAGGCCAATTCTTCACAACCTCGATTTTCTGAGAATCTAAATTTATGCCCTCACTGGATACCACATTCCCAAGAAATGCCACCGAGTCTAGACAAAATTCACACTTTCTAAACATTGCATACAACTAAAATCCTTGAGAGTCTGCAGCACTATCCTCAAATGAGCGGCGTGCTCCTCCTCGCTCTGAGAGTATACAAGGATGCCATCAATGAACACAATCACGAACATGTCCAAATATTCCTTGAACACCCTATTTATTAGATCCATAAAAGCTACAAGAGCATTGGTTATTCCAAAAGACATAACAACAAATTCGTAGTGACCATACCGAGTCCTGAAAGCAGTCTTCGGGATTTCACTCTCCCGAACCCTGATCTGGTGATACCCTAACCTAAGATCAATCTTGGAGAAACACTTAGCACCCTGAAGCTGGTCAAACAAATCATCGATCCTAGGTAAGGGGTTCCTGTTCTTGATGGTAACCTTGTTCAACCGTCGATAGTCAATACACATGCAAAGGGAACACTCCTTCTTTCGAACAAATAACACTAGTGCACCCCATGGAGACTTACTCGGCCTAATAAATCCCTTATCTAATAGGTCCTTTAACTGATCCTTCAACTCTTTTAGCTCGGCTGGAGCCATTCTATAAGGCAGAATGGATATAGGCTTCGTGTTGAGAAGAAGATCTATATCTAAATCAATCTCCCGCTCTGGAGGGATACCTGACAAATCATAAGGAAAGACCTTCGGATACTCACGTACTACTGGTATGGACTGAATGGTCGGGGTCTCAAACTCTACGTCCTTAACCCTAACTAGATGGTACATGAAACCCTTAGAAGTCATCTTCCTAGCCTTAAGGTAGGAAATGAATCGACCTACAGGCACAACTGAATTATCCTTCCATTCTATGACTGGCTCACCCAAAAATCTGAACTCTACTGATTGGGTTTTACAATTAACTGAAGCATAACATGCAAATTGCCAATCCATGCCGAGAATAACATCAAAATCGGTCATGGCTAACTCTATCAAGTCTGCTGAGGTGACCTTATAAGGAACTGAGACCGGGCAATTTCTATACACCCGTCTAGCTATAATTGAGTCACCTACTGGAGTAGAAACTGAGAAGGGCTCTGATAAGACATCGAGACTGATTTCGAAGCTACTGGCTATATATGGTGTCATAAAAGATAGGGCAGCCCCCGTATCTAGCAATTTATGTACATCAACATGAAAGACTCTCAACATACCGGTGACTACATCTGGTGAGGCCAACTGCTCCTAATGAGTGGCTAAGGCATAGAATCTATTCTGGAGCTATCTACTAGTTGTGCTAGTGGATGCCCCCTGATGTATTGTGCATGGGGGTGGGGATATTGTACTAAAAGCTGGGCCTCGGTCCCCAACACGATCCTGTCTTGTCGTGGGACAATATCTAAGCATATGTCCAGGCTGCCCACATCCAAAACATGCTCCTGACCCTGCCAAACACTGGCATGTGTGTCCTCGGCCGCACCTGTGACAAGCTGGAATGCTGGAGTCTGCGGGCCTACTGCTATGACCCCTTGAGCCTGACTCTCGCCCCCTCTGATCATGTTTGGGCCTAGATGGCACACTTAGTGTTGAAGATGCTGGGGCTGATGGTCTCTGGTGGGTCTGCTGTCGGTGCCTACCACTGAACCTCTGCTGAGAGAATTTATGGTCCTCAGTCCTGGCCCTCTTGGCCTCCTTTTCCCTTGAATGTGCCGCCTCCATCTGCTGAACGTACAACACAATGCGAGGGAAGTCCATGTCCTGATGGAGCATAGTTGTCCTACACTCCTTGTCCAAATATCCTGCTATACCATGCAAAATTTGCTCACCCGCACCCACTGGTCAGCCACTAACTCCAGGGCATGCTTAGATAGGCGGGTGAACTCAAGGGCGTACTCCTAAATAGCCATCCTTCCTTGCTTTAGATTCACGAATTCAGCTGCCTTCAACTCCCTCATCTCTCGAGGGAAGAACCGATCTAGGAATGCTACCTAAAACTCCTCCCATGTGATCGGACCTGCTCCTGCGACCTTACTGTCCTTCCACTAGTCGAACCAAATATACGCAAACCCCTTCAACTGGTAGCAGGACAACTCTGCGCACTCGACACTACTCACCCCCATAACTTGGGTGATCTTGACAATCTTATCAATGAAATCATATGGGTCCTCATCTACCTTGGACCCCAGAAACTCTGGCAGGTTCATCCTCAAGAAGTCCCTAACTTGAGCCGCCGCTGCATTTCCATTTTATGGAACATGCGCAGCAGCTAGTGATTGACCTGAGCGGTCAAGTCCTGCATAAGCATCTGAATGGCAGCTCGAAACTCAGCAAGAGCGGCTGGCTCCGGTGCCTGAGGCTCCTGAACTGGTGGGGTTGGCTGATGCTCATGATCGTTTCCATCCTCGTGGCCTTCACCACCTCCATTTATCCTTCCATTCATCCTTCTAGGAGCCATGATTCTGCAATCGCGAATAGCATAAATCAGGAGGATAGAAAGGCTCTTCATTGCACAATATAGATCATGAAAGAAGGGAACATTTCCTAAAATGTCTAATAGACTCTTCATCATAAGTGTGGCGGCTTCACACCCATGAAAAAGACTCTACCTAACACGGATTTTAGACTCCCTAGGACACTTCAAACCTATGGCTCTGATACCAAGTTTGTCACCACCCGAACGGAGGCCTGGATCTTCGACACAGGACAAGGGACCTCGAGAGACCCCAAGTCGACCCATGACATAAACATTCACTAACTCATTCAGTAAACATGAAGAAAACATAAAGTATAACTCAGTGGAAGTCTCACACAATGACACATCAGAATAATATCCGAAGTTACACATACATAAGTTTGAAAGCCTCTAATCAAAACAAGTTAATGAGACAAGACCCCAACTAACCCAACAATACTGAAACTTTGAAATACATAAAGGAAAATGATAGTCTAGTCCTCGAAGGATGAGGACTCACCAATCCGAGCAAATACTAACTTTGAAAGCTATCTAAGGACGGGTCTGAATCTGTGAGCCGGATCCTATATCATGAAACGATATAGCATAGAAGAATGCGGTCAGTACGTGGAATGTACCGAGTATATAAGGTAAGTAAAAATACTTTAGTAAAATAAATATTTTAAAACATATCATAACATATCATAATATTTTAAGTATAAGTAGAAGGCTACATGCATTCATTCTAAAATAGTCTCTTATCATAATGTGTTCATGCAT